>BDGG01000006.1:2011466-2023130 GCA_001949185.1 Ramazzottius varieornatus
GACGGCGTGACATGTATCAAGTATGCATTACGTTAACAGAAACACTTTCTATGTAAGATAGACAACACTGTAATTTCTTACGTCGTAGGCTTTATTTTAATTACGAGTGTCTCATGCTTTTCTATGGATGCGCCGTCTAAGACTACTGGGTCACACATTTCCTCTGTGGGTCACACATGCTTACTCCTCCTGTACGTAAGAAGCGTGGACTGACAAGGGATTTACGCCAGTCGGTCTATTCTGATCCTGTAACCGGTTGGGCAGAAAGATAGAGAAGACTCTGATCTATAGGTTGAGATAAGCTTAATCGGCGAATCTAAATCCTGGACATCTTGGAAAAGTTTGGAAGCAGGTAAGATTGTCGTACGTGGGCGTGCAAGTCTGCTCCGATGACGTAGTGTTCTTTGATTCAGGCTTTTGACTGAAGAGGAGGGATGAACAGCTGAGCAGGCATTTTTTCGTGGTGGCCGAACAGCTCACCACAGAGTGCTTGAAGCTGCGCAGACTGTGCGGCGTCCGACATGGGTATCGCGCCGATCAGCTGACAGCCTTGCGATCAATTAAAAACCAAATGAAACCTCATTAGGTCGAAGAGCTTTGATTACTTCATCGGGACAAATTTTTACGAAAGTTGCTCTTCTATTCCCGAATTTTTCCAGGACGTCCAGGATTTAGATTCGCCGATTCAGTTTATCTCAGCCTATAGATCAGAGTCTCCACAATCTCTCAGCCTTACCGGGTTCACGATCGGGGTGGACCGACTCCCTTGTGAGTTTGAAATTCATCGCTTGCTCAGTGTGCCGATTCTTGGCGTCGATTTTTTAAGTTCCAATCTATGTTTCATAGTTCCATCCTCGGTCGGAGAAAAAAACTTCAATCGCACGAATTCTTAGTTCAACCATCTGGCGATGGTACCCAACTAGAGAATTTGTGGCTTCAAAGCTTCTAGAGCTGGTTTGAATAATTTTTCTTTTCACTCTGAACTCAGTACATAACTTGAGCGAGGTTCAGAATGAACGTCAGAGTGTGGTACGTCGGTTTTGAAAAACCTTTGTAAGTGTAAAGTTCAGACGAATATTTTTGTCCGAAATCTGTATGAGGGGATTCAGTCCCTCCTCCAGTCTCAATTCTGAAACGGTAAGAAGATAGAGAAGAGCTTCCTCTATCGACTGGGACAGTCGTAACTGGCTTAAAGATATCCTGGAAAATACAGCAGGAAGCGGAAGCGTCGTAAGAATCTGGGCGTTACATAGCTATTCCGCCTAATCAAGTGGTTTGATTAACTAATGGTTGATTGGGCTCTTGATTGATGAAACTGCACTGTATTGCATAAGATCAGCTGGTACTCAGTTCAACGGCGCTCCTATGGATGTTTTCCAAACACATTCTTCCATTTTCTTTTCCTTCATAATCCGAACGACATGGATACTGTAAACCCTATGAACATCCTGAAGCTTCTGGAGACGGAATATGGGCAGCACTTCCAGCCAAGCGACTCATCAAGTGCAGCTGATAAGCTGTTGAAGACACGTGTCAAAGGTTTTAATTCTCACTAACGATGTCGCTGTTGTGTAATATGCGGGCTGACTGCTCTGTTCCAGAATCTTTGGACACTCATCTTAGCCAGGCTGTCTGCCCTGTTTTGCCTACCGAGGAGAACTTGCAGTTCCAGCTGCCCACTAACACCTTTACATTCGATAAATTTGAGAAGTCCATGGTCGAAACCTACCTGTTGAATGCTTATACCGAAGATGATTTCGATGCTACTCCAAACGATCGTCTCACGAACTAGGAATCTATCCAACGAAACTGCGCCGTCGTCGCACGAACTGTTCTTCCCTAGAATACCGGATCCCAAAGTTCCATCTGATCAAACAGCCGACGTTGACTACAAGAAACGGGCCCTGAATTTCTGGACTGAGCTAGTCACCAAGAAGCGTCGTGGTCTGTCCTGCATGCAGATAAGTTTCAAGAAAGCAACTAGCGTACGTCAGCTGAACGAATGGAAGAGACAGTTAGCAGCGGGAGGCTCGCGAATCGTTAAGCAGAAAGCCATACGACTGGAGGCGGGAAAACAACTCCTCCTCGCCAAGCAGAAACCTCATGTTGTAAAAGACATGGACATCCAGCGATGGGCCCTCACAACAAACCGTGATGTTGGTCTGGCTGGCTTTACAGCTTTGTCTTGGTGGGTTGCAAAAGTCAAACGGCACGTAGCGAGAGGTAGTACGGATGTTATCAAGCAAAATATCATAACAGATTTTTTTAGTGTTTTTTCTTTTAGGTACTATGGCATTGGCGACAGAAAGATTACCAAGTTTGTCACGGAAAAGTACCTGAAAGAAGAACTGGAAATGAAGAAGAACGCAGATGAATGTGTTGCTCTAGTCAAATCAAGGATTCAGGCCTATGGGCAGGACTGCTTATGGAATGCAGACCAGTCGGGCTTTGAGTACGAGATGCGTCCAGGTCGAACTCTGGATTTTGTCGGCGCAAAACATGTTTTAGCACTCACGATATCAGAAAATTCTATGACCTACAGTTATACGGTTATGATGTGCGTCTTTCCAGGTACTCGAAAGTTTTTACGGATTCTCTTCCTCACACTGCAAGAAGACAAGGGTGTCTTCGGGCCCATCGTCAAACGAACCATGTTTAAAGATAGAAATCTTCATGTGACCGCTTCGACTTCCGGCAAGATGACCAAGCAGCTGTTCATCGAGTGGTGTGAGAGAGTGTTATTTCCGCACATGCATCGTCACTGCATATTCCTAGCCGATTCTTGGCCAACGTTCGCTGATCAAGACGTCTTCGAGGAAGTCAAACCTGAAGAGCTCGAGTACGAGATGATCACGATTCCACCCAAAGTAATCGGTCAAATTCAGCCACTTGACGTCCTGTTTCCGCATGTACAAGGGATACTTCCGAAAGAGTTACGACTGGATATTCCTGAATGATCAGCCTGTGCAGGTGCATCACCGAGATGGGATCATTAAACTACATTCCATGATCTATCAGCAGCTCACTTCACCCAGATTTCAAAACTTAATCGCCCAAGCTTGGCACTTGTCAGGTTACATTGACAAGTCCTTTACGTATGTGAATCCGACGGAATCCTGTTTCGATGGTCTGACTGGTCACTGCGACCACGACAGCTGCTCACGTTCGCTGCTTCTAAAATGTGGCTCGTGTAAAGCCCCTCTTTGCTTTCGACATTTCTACGAGAAATACCACTTTTCTAAAATTTATCTTCCTTGACATGTACATCCAGACCTCTTTCCAATGAGATGATAGTCGCCTGATAAAATCAGCAGCCATGTACCGCCTAGATTCTTACGTCACTTCCGCTGTATTGCAGGTACTGCATTTTGCAGATTATTTTTGAGCCGGCTACGACTGTTCCAGTCGACAGAGGAAGCTCCAGTAAAAGTCAGCGATTCAGACAAGGAAATGCGGGCTATTTTTGATCGCCGCTATCCCCTAACGTGACAGGTCCGCAGCAAAACCTAAAAGGTCAAAAGTTAGTATGAACATCGGTCCATCGATAGCACCAAAAGAGATGTCCAACAAAACTAGCGTGCGCTGTTTTTGCGTATGGGTTCTACGCTTGCTTCCAGACAACTCAATCGAATTGTTTCTCATCTCCATCATCTGCACACTTTGTACGACAGAACCATGCTTATTCTCGAGAACACACTCCGTAGCATCTCTCAAAATTCATTTCGCTGAAATCGGACGAAAAAATCTGAAGATATTCAAAATTTAAGTTTTTCGTCCATAAAAATTTTTGCAAAGTCGTCTGTCACGTGATCGGAAAGTATGAAGTGCGTTCAACCTGGTGGTGTTTGGATCATATAAATCGGACGACGGGTTCAGAAGATATAAGCAAGCAAACCAAGACCATGGGGTGGCGATGACCTCTGAGCGTGACTGTATGCTTACCCTGGCTTTGCGTCCCTTAGCTTGGACCCCGGTTGAGTCTGCCTCTTTGCCGCTCTGAACGACAAAAGCCATTGAAAATGGAAACCTTGCGGTAAGGTCTCTGCGCCAGTCAGCGCTTGAATCGTTTCTAGGCTGTCTGACAGCCGCAGCGCCAACCAGCGCTCACCCATAAGCGTCGTATTGTGAGTGTAATACAGGATGGCGATCGCTCGCAATATCCCCTCCTTTTAATCGACCGTGATGCTCCAGTCCACAACCATTTTCGTACGGGAAATGGACAATTGCGTACCTCAACGTATTTTCGATGGTGATTTCCACAAACCCAGCGGGTTGCTTTTCGTTGACGAATATCATCAGTTGACGGCCAAACCTTTGCGCCAGAAGCCCAGTGACACTTCACAGTGCAGGAAATCTGTCTCCGTATGATTCCAACAGTTGCCCACAGGCAGCTGTACCGTATGCGACAGTCTCTGCAGCGTAGCCAAAAATACCTTGTTCCATCTCCAGAGGAAATTTTTCTAGCAAAGTTTCGCGAAGACGTGGCAAAACGACGATGTGCCGATTACCAATATTTTGAAGTCCGCGACATCGCCATTTTGGTTTGTCAGGTACAACTTGCGAAGCCAACACACCGCTTGGATGAGGATGTTGGCCAACTGCCGTAATATATTTTTAAGATCTTCTTGTCGGAACAGAACGTCTGGGTAGCTTCCGACTCGAACACTTTTTTGCCTTTGTGTCATCAGGTTGATCTTCGTATTCTCGCACTGGATTCTCAAGCTGCGAAGGTGCTTGCGGTCGGTAGTATCAAATCCGCCAATGACTCTTGCGATATATTCTTGTTGAAGTAGGACGTCGATTTCAGTCCCCGACAGCGGCATAGGATTCGCAAAAACCGTAAAACTTTCCGGAGCTTTGGTTTCCGTGTGCTCTGTGGACGTGTATAACCATACCCCCTTTCTCCGAGCGCCGATGTCCACTATAATTACATTCTTGCAACAACTGCTGGGGTCCAGCGAATGGACAAAACACCCCATGTTAGCACCGACGTGATCCGGAATCAAGGCAACCCGTTCCAATCCCGCAGCTCTTCACTCTTCTGCGAGAAGGTTCGTCTCCGTGACGTGTTTGACAGTATATTGTCCAAAACGAATCTGTTATTGAACCGCCGCCAATAACCACGAAAATAATGCTGTCCGCCACCGAATTTTCCATTTGCTTGCTGAGCAGAAACCGAGCGTTCTCCGCATCAAGTTGTAGATCTCGACGGGTTACATCTAGATCTCAGCGCGACAACCGCGGCAGCCAGGCAAAACCATGAACGAGTGGCTAAAAGATTATCCGACCACTTGCCCCTGAATCAGGGGTAAATTTCTCCTCGGTCGGTGCTTATCGAAACTAATTTGTGCTACGCGCATAGCGAGCTAAACAGGGTAGATCTCACGGTTAAAAAATTGAAGCACCAGTGAAATGTGCCATATGATATGAAAAACTCTTTGGATGAGGACTAATTTTGATCTTCGAAACGGATCTTTCCTCTACCTCTAGATCCTTCAGCTTGAAACTTTCCTCGCTGATAAACCCTCGTGGTGTTTAGCCAAACATTGAACCGCGACATTGAATTGTCGCGGTTCAGAAAGATTGAATAAATACACAGAAGATAATAACGCAACCGGCAGTCGGAAACCAACTGTCGCAAAAACAGTCTTAGTTTCGCGATCGCTGGTGTGACGAAGCTATGCTGTGCAATTTTAGCTGTTTCATTGAATGCTCTAAAAAGTAGTATTAAACGTTCCAAACCCGCCCTTCACACCCTAGGCGGAAAACGCGTTTCACGAACAATTTGAGATCAGAGCAAATGGAAAAGTCGGTCGCGGACAGCCTCAAATAACAAACAGGTGATGTTTGGTAAAACCCCGCCGAATCAGCGCGTCAAAGTACGAGCCACCGAGTTCATGCGTGTGTCGTCTGCTTGGCACACCCATGATGGAAAATCATGGGACAGTACAAATTATGGGACAGGCCTTTACGTTACGGCGGTACGGAAGGACGTACATACTCGACCGATTCACAGTAATATACTTTTCGACACATTTCGACGCTTTTCTACGTTTGAATTTCCATTTTGCCGTCTTTTCCGCCTGGTCCATAATGTTTACTAGCCCATATTTTCCGTCGTGCGTGTACTGCAAAAGTTCGCTGCATCCGCGCAGTACGTACACTTACACTGAGCCCCATAAATCTTTGTTATTCGGCCTTCTCGTTCAAATCTCCGCTTCTACTCGACCGATTCTCATTATTCAAATAACGTTACAGAGGAAAAGGTTTCTTCTTCTAGGTCACATGACCGATCTCCAGTTTCGTCAATGAATTAACTCTTGGCATTCAGCTGCGAACCACCCGAATTAGGTGTTTCTTGACGTCCTCTCAAGTTCGTCATCTTTCCCAAAACGATACATCCTACACATCATTGAACTGGGCAGACATTCAGCTCTCGAATGAGCATGCGTGATAAGTTTCTGGAGCTTGCGCCAAAGGTTTTGCTAGTATGCCCTTACGGGTCTTTCGGTGCATGAAGCACAATGGACTGACTTCTTTGTTCAAGACTTTCCGCTGTTCTTGGCGAAACCATCCGGAACTGCAGTCTCCGCTCGTTTTAGTGATGGTTTCATCGTATTGTCACGGGTTCTGGTTCATTACGCAAGGAATAAATCGTTTTCAGTTGGGTTCGATGTTTATCCAAGAAACTTCCTAGTTTACATATTAGCACAACTTTCGCCACAGTGCTCCAAAAAATATGACGCATGGTTATTCGAGAGCTCAGTGTTTGCTCAGTTCACTGATAGGCAGGATGTATGGTTTTGGGAAACATGACGAACTTGAGAGGAGGTCAAGATACACCTAATTTGGGTGGTTCGCAGTCTGAATGCCAGGAGTCGATTCTTTGATGAAACTGAATGTCGGTCATGTGACCTAGAAGAAGAAACCTCTTTCTCTATAACGGTATTTGAGCAATGAGAATCGGTTAAGTGAAAGCGGAGATATGAACTTTCGAACAAGAAGGCCGAATAACCAAGACTCACGGGGCTCAGTGTACGTGACGATGCACGCCGTACGTGTTTGAACAGGCATGTGCTGTCTCAGTCGATTTATGCGGCAAGAATGACAGCGCTTGGACGGCATTCTGAACCGTACCTTCTGTCCAGTTTTGCGTAGCAGATTATCGATGTAGCTGACCACGTACCTCAGATCTGACACCGGATCAGGCGTAAATGTCAGTACACATCCAGTGACGTCGCTTGAAATGCTCTCCTTTGTGTATCTCAAAAGCCGCCCATACGCCTCCGGTGCATTTGTGTCCCTGTAACCAGTGCGCTCCTCACTGTGGAATAGTCTTATAATGGGTGGCCCGTTTGAGTCATGGACAACGGCAAATGGCAGACGATTCTTTTGGACCACCTCCACCGTTTCTTCGTAGCTAAGTGCTATCAAGCTTCTCGATGAAAACAAACTGCTTGAAGGCGAAATCTCCGAGAGCGATCGGGCTTCGTCCCCGAAAACGTAGCGATCTTCGTCATAGGCAATAAAGTCCCGAAGAGTCAAGATCGTTTTCATCCACCCTTTCCTGCACACCGCTACACGGATGTTGCTTGACTCCAGGTCAATCCCCACGATTTCGGCGGACATTTTTTACTTAGAACGAAACGGAAAAATTGTAGAACAAATTGTAAAAAAATCATATTACCACTTTCCGAAGCTTTCCGCGGAGAATTCATGAAGAGGTCAGCCCATCCGTCGTCCACGGTGCGTTCTGTTGAACAAATATACCTGGTAATGTGAATAATTTTAGCACTCTCCTTCCGTGTCCAAATTTTGGCACACGCAATTTTAACAGGCACGCGCAGAGCACTACCGAAAATCTATAAGAATAGTATAATTTAATCTCGAGAAGGGGGCACGTACGGATAGAATGAGTGTTAATTCCGTTAACTCCGGGATAGTTTTCAGTAATGATTGGCGTCGCCGTTCTCGGAAAGAGCAGAAAGAAATCTCTCTGCGGCTAGCTTCAAACGGAAGAAAGCTCGAGCGTGGACTGTGGGAAGCGCAGAACGGTGGATCGAGCTGCTCAGTGAGCTAGAAGCGCAAGGCTACCTGTCAAATCCCGAAGGAATGATTAAGCGAGATGAGTCCAGCTTCATTCTTGTATTCGAGAGGAAGAAGATGTTTACGGAGAAGAGAAAGAAACACACTAGGCTCAACACGGGACCGAGTAACCACGCTGTTCTGCGAAGATGCAGCTGGCCGTATGTTCAAGCCGTTGGTTCTCTTCGACGAAAAGATGCATGTGGGTAGCATGTACGAGAACACGAACGACAAACTGTATATTGCGGTTAATCGGTCGGGAACAATGGACTACAAAGTGCTGGCTGACTACTTCCGACAGGAAGTGTTACCAAACGCTGCAGATAAGAACGCTCCACTTCATTAGTATGGATGGACATTACAGTCACATCCTCAAAATCCGGCTCTTCAAGGTCTGCATCGAGTCTGGCAAAGATATCCGTCTTGTATGTCTTCCTTCCGGTCAGACGGATAAGCTACAGCTGTTAGACAGCAGTCCGTTCGGAACCTTGAAGCCAAAATGGTCATCCTACAAGTCGTTCTATTCAATATCCACAGCTCGAGGTAAAACCAACATGATTGAGTTTGCTGTACGACCAGAGGTGGCTGGAATTATGAAGAAGGTACACAATTTGGCTTTCTTCTACGGAGTTTCCATGGATTATCAGTCACGGTTGGACCTGAAACAACTTCGTAGAAAAAGGCCACATGGCATACCTTTTTAGTACTTCCAGCACCCTCTGTATACGACGTTGACCAATGAACAAATTTTCCAACACCCAGTTTTTGAAATCCAGGTAACTCAAGACACGTTTTCTGGACATTTGGCGGAGCTATGTACTCCGTCAACCAGCCGATTTTCTGTCGAACTCGAAGCCTCCTTGAAAAGCGGTTTCCGGAAGACCTCGACATCTTTCGCGCAACGGTCGACAAAGAGCTGGTCAAGTTCGACGCACAATGGATGCCAGAGATAAGCTGAGAAAGTTCCCCCTTGAAGAGGTAACGGACGATCTACGTTCCGACGGGGTGAGAATGAGTGGTGTCATGGCGGAAGCCAGTCTTGAGTCAATCAGTAACATTTTGGCCGGCTATAAGACTGCGGCGGTTACGGTTGTTGCTGCAGCAGGGAAGACATTTGTTTTCTATAAACCGAAGAAGCAACGAAAGACGAGAAATACTCGGATTACGGTCGAGACAGGCAGAAACATGCTGAACAGTGAATATATTCAGGCAACTGAGGAGCATCTCAGGTTACGAATGGGTCCGAGCACAACTACATCCCAGAGGCGTGAAGAGAGGAAATGAAGAGAGATGGCTAAAGAACTTTCTCCATCTACAAGATTCCACCGCAAGACATTTCTTCGCCATCTGAACTATCGATATTTGAGTTAGTAAAATTGTGCTCGCTCCGGTACGAGGATCAGAGCCTTACTTTTCTAACGGGAATACTTTGCTAACTCAAATGCTGCAGGCGGCGCGGCCATGTGTCTGATTCTGCTGAACATGTTCTACCGCTATATGGCAACCGACCAAGAGTTCCGATTTTCGATAGAAATGACGGCAGGTATCAACGTGCAACTACCACACAAGCAATTTATTCCTACTGTTGATGTCACATGCGATGTCACATGCGATGACAATATGTTTTCGCTCGAAAGTTAGCAAAGTTTTCGCCGTTCTGACTTTGAATAGAAACCAGCCGTACAGTCTTAAGCACGCTGTGTAACCCTCGCGTGATTTCTGCTTGTTGCTTCATATATGTGGCTAACTGGATCAGCTGATTCTGAGCTGCATTACGCCTTCTGCAGAAAGCGTGCTCCTTAATATCGTCAGCCATCTTCAAACGTTCTTGCTTCCTGAATTATATCCGCCTCGATCTGTCACCTATTTCCGGTTCAAGATACTTCAGACTGAAGAAAAGCGTTGGGACAAATTTGCGAATTAATTTGACAATTTTTGGTCGGAAGACTTCCGAGAAAAATGTCAGACAAGTACTCGCCAGTTCGGCGAGTTAGAAAAGTTAGGCTCTGATACTCGTACAATAGTGATCTAAATTCTATAACAAATGGGTATCGGCGGTTCAATTTTCTAACAATGGGCTACCGACCAAATTGTTCAGGAATTGACTTGAATTTTGGGACCCCAAGGGTAAAGTTGAACTAGTGATGCAGTCAGGAGTAACAGACATCGGAGAGTATGATACTTGGGTTCACTTGGCCGTCTGACCAGTTGCCAGATGGTTATGCCAGTTGCTCGAGGGGTTTGAAATTCCAAGTGTAAATGTTCTACCGTCAAAGCGAAGTCGTACAGCGTGAGAATGCACCGGTTCGGACGCAAAACTCCCGGGTGGGAATATTTCAGCTGGTGATTACCCCCAGATTTTCTGGAGAATCCTCCGAGAAGGGCGAACAGTTTTGTGAGACTTTGAGCCACGGCGAACTACGGCAGACTTACCGCGCGATCCCCTTCGACATGCATGACAGCCCCATGTCGAAAAAGGGCACTTTGGAAACAAGAACCGTTGTTAAAAAATGGGGCCGCCACGGCTTAAATAGGGCAAGATGTGGTTATACCTCGTACGTATAAGTTCTTGTTGGACGGTGATGCCACCTGCACCGGGCTTTTGCCGGCATGGTGCAGTTACGCGTCGGTCGGTCATGGATGGGGTGTTCATTGCTGCCGACTTTCGAACAAGCCAGAGCGAGAGCCTTGTAATCAAGTACGAATGTAAACATCCCATTAGATTGTAACAGTGGCACCATGGTCTATTTCAAATTCGCAGTGGTGACACTGATTAGATTACAGACATTAAGCTGCCACCGCCAGATTAAAGTCCCACTGTAGCTAAGATGAGTTGCAACGTCACTCATAGGCGCAGCAGGTGATCAGGACTTTGAATAGTTGGGCAGCCACCATGCTTCCCAATGCTAGCCAACCGTAACTCGGGTTACGCTATTTTTCAAAGATAAGGGGAGCTCCGGAAAGCAAAATGTAGTTACACGTCACGAAAGGGACGGAGCAAGGCCGTAGCTACAGTTGCAAAGTGAACGGGAGTGGCAACTTAATCTCTATATTGTCGACGGCTCGGCTATCGGAAGTGCCTGGTCTGTAATGTTATTACGTTTATAGAGTGCAAAATCGTTCTTCCACCGCGCGATAGTTCGCCGTCCACTCGACAGCTCAGGAGCTCTTCTCCGTTCCAGCGGTACTTGTAAGTGATCATCCGGCTCCAAAATGACTTCCCGTCTTGGGTTCGGGATAGACCTAGGAACAAGTAACTGCAGTGCCGCCATATACTACGGGAAACAAGAAAAACTTGTAATTGTCGACGACAACAACGGATCAAAAATCACGCCGAGCTATGTGCGGTATGGGAGCGACGGAAGCATCGTAGTTGGGACACCTGCTAAGGCCGACCTTTCGTTGAATACCGCCACACCGTCTATCAAATCAAACGTATCCTTGTTCTACGCTGGAAAGACGTTGAAGTGCAGCGCAACCGGGCGAGGAGAATGTTCAATGTTATTGAAGACTCACAGCAGAACGTCAAGATCCTCGTCCGAAGTGGCGGAGTGGACCGGTTAGTCCACTCCGCCATTT
>BDGG01000006.1:2029911-2065900 GCA_001949185.1 Ramazzottius varieornatus
CCGCGGTAAAAGTACTGTGGACTTTTAGTTCGCCCGGCCCACCATACAGTACTGTCGGTTGGCCGGAAGTGTGATGCTCACACATCACAGCTCTGACCGTGTATATGTGTACCGAAAGTGTGATGCATCACACATCACACATTCGGTTGCCACAGGTGTCCTCTTTACGTCCTGACGGAAATAGAAAGACGAACTTTCAAAAGTTTCTTCCATCTCCAGGGCTTTTGTCAGAAGAAGAGGGCGTGCAGAAGACTGACGAGACTTCCGTACACATGAAAAGACGGAAATGCCTCTTTGTGTACTTGGGAAGATTCGAAGGCAAAGAACTACCCATCCATTCTGCATCCCACTGTTTGCTGAGCTTCTCTATGGACCCACTGGACTTTTTTCCTATCATGTAACACTAGCAGTGAAAATGGGTGCACGGACTATCAGCCATACCGCAACTCTGCACTTCAATTAATGCCATACATTGAATTTATTTTTATTGTTCTACAACGAGATAGTGATGTGAACCATACTTTCGTGCAATAAAAAAAGAGATACCACTGAGTAAAATAATTGGGATGATACAAAATAGTAAAACAAAGAACCAGTCTCTGGCTTTACAGAAAGAAGCCACTTCCACCAGTTCAGCCACTTCCTGGTTGCTGTTTCCCACTCGTAGTATTAGCGCTTGATCGAAGGCAAAGTCCAGCGTGAACAAACATTGATCTTGTTGCACGCATTCTGTCAGGACATTAACCCTCCCCGCCAAGTATGTTAGCTTATGACTAACCACTTCCATCAGATTCTTTCCGTTGTTCACCATGTTTGAACTGGATAACACGATGTACAGATCGGTGGGTGCGGTTGCAAGGAAGGGAATCCTTTGCCAGCCTTTGTGGATCACTGCTTCGTCAATGTCCTCTCCTGTTATCAACCACCTGCATACAAAAATCCATCATGCTGTCAAACTCAGTCAGGAGGTCGAACGGAAAGATTGGAAATCGGCACGTCGACAAACGAGTTCACCCTGATCGTCATCTGAAGAGGCGCGCGTTCTCACTACTTTTTTGACTGAACGCGCACGCCGCTTTTGAAAACAATCTGAAAGAATCCAGTTTCCGACGTCTGAATTTTCATTAGGAAAGCTCTACCTGCATGGAATTTTTGCTGGCGGGATGCAGTAAGTCAGAATCGACTTTCCACAAACAGGATCATTTTCTCGCGGGTTCGCTGGACATGGAACACCCCTTTCGAGATCGAATTTCAGTTGCAGAAACAGTTCGTGGCTCGTCACAAGGTATAAAAACATTCCCTTCTCGCTGCAGACGCGGATGTCCAAAGACTCTTTAGCGTACAGCCGATATTTTCGAAAGTCGTAATATTTGTCCACTAACGAAGCATCAATGTGGTCAATGTTCGACTGCGGGTTTCGGAGTTGCTTCCAGTCGTAAACCCGGATAGTCTTGGCTGTGATGGGACTGCTTGATTGAAGTAAGATCCGTTCGCAGAATAAACCTTGCTTTTTGCCAGTCATCAACAGAACTTCCTCGCCAGGTTGATAGCGGTTCCTGTGCCATCCAAAAACGGTCAAGCGTATTCCGAGACCCAAAAAGACGCAGAGTAATCCTCCGAAGACCCACAGAAGTATCAGAATGCACCTCACATTGCGTCGTTTAGGAAGAGTTTTCATGTCTTCTTCGTAGAATCGAGATACGACGGTTGTCCAACTATTTTTTCAACAATGTTTCTGCGATAGTCAAATTCAACTGCATCCACCTGTGTTCATGCTGGAAATTATCGCACACCTCAGGTCCACACATGGCTTATCAGCGCACAAGCGAAGTAAAGTCAACAGCGATAACCCTACCGTATACGTAGTCTATCTATGGAGAATCGAGAACCCTACCTGTACCGGCCCAGGGTCTCTCACCAAGCTTTTGGAGCGCACAAGTAGTGCACTTGCCCTTCGTCAGTCCCAACTACCTTCCGGGGCCTCATTCAGACACCGAATTTATTCGGGCGAGTCAGTACAAAAATAAGCTTTCTAACTTCGCCGTAACGTTTTCGACCAAAGAGAAACTTAACCAGTAAAAATGACACAGGTAGATGAGAGAGAAAACACCACAACCTTCTCAGGGCAGTCAGCATTGTACGCAACTTTAAGTCAGAAATCTCAAAAATGAGTACTATGATTTGAGTCCACATCATGCATACTCTGACATACCGGAAGAGCGGGTTCACTTCGAGTTTCATCGGCGTCACTGTCAGAACTCGACGATGAGTCCTTCCGCGATCGAAATATACCGCGCTTCCGCTCATCCTTCTCCATGACCATTGCTCCAGGGAAGACGTACCGAGATGGGGGTACAAACATGTACTTGTCGTTCGTATCTAGAAGTAACAAAACATAGTTAAAGCACAATCCAAAACGCAAAAGTTAGAGTGACCAACATACCGGGGACCCAAGCGCCGAGGTTCCTCGAATCGTACATTTCCCTCAACGCGACCAGGTCAAAGTCTTCAGGCGTCATCGGGTCCGGGTTCCTCGATTCCCAATAGGCCTTCCGAGCTTCTTCTTTGCTGATTTCCGATAATGGCTTGAACCGATCGTTAATGTGACCGGTCCAACCCAGTAAGTATGAAAGATGCTGCGTTATTGTGTCTACCGAAAAAAACAACTAATATTCACCAATTTTTTACCGGTTAGAGTTTTCTAAGCGGATAATTCTGTGAGGTTCCATCTAACCAGCATTGCCGAAAAGTTCAATGTCGAAGTTATGATTGTCAATAGGTTCTCGATTGATGAGAATCTGAGGCACTGAGGCAACCATCTCTACAAACACACCAATCATTTTGGTTACTTCCGGTCGCCATTCGAGAAAGGATTTGGTAAATTTTCCGTGCATACTGCGCTGTGAAACCGAGTGAAAACTCGAAAACAAGACTTACTCGGAATGGAAGCTACTGGATGGACCTTCAGCGAAGTCCCAATGACGATGAGCAGATCACAGGCAGGCTTGTCTTTCTTTATGGACTCGTAGTACTCTTGAGGGAGATCTTCGCCGAAGAAGACAATGTTAGGCTTGTAGAGCGAGTGAGGAAGCGGCGGATTACACTCTAGGCACTTTGGAATCTTCTATAAAGGCGAAGAAATCCGTCGTAAACGGAAACACAAGGCTTCCAATACCATCATTGCGACGTACCCCGTCCAGGACGTCATGTCTAATATGGTCCGCCGTTACACAGTGTCCACACGTCAAGCAGGTTGCTTTTGAGAACGATCCATGACAGAGGACGACCTTCTTCATCCCTAAAGCCTCTTCTAATGTGTCGATGTTCTGGGTGTAGTTCCGGAGGAGCTTGTCGTTGGACTCGAGCGCGTGGATGAATTTGTGCGTGGCTGACGGTTGAAATCTTCCTGGGTACAACTCCTGCAAAAGTTAACTTTATCATGCTTGTGAAAAGAAACTTCAAGGAGAAAGAACGACAAAAAGCGAGTCCTACCTTTGCAAATGAGAAAAAAGGTTGAGGGTTGGACCGGAAGAAATGAATGTTGAACATATGGGAAGGGTCCCTCAGTTCGGGATATTCTTCCTTTAGCCGCTTGTAAATGCCGTTTGGAGATCGAAAGTCCGGTATTCCGCAGCTCACTGATATCTGCAAAGATAAGGACCAGGCTTATATCGTTTATGTCGGACAAAAGAGAGGGAAGAACGAAGCCGCGGCAGATATCAGCAAGCACTTCCGGTCGACCAACTGTATTGGCAAGCCGCACGGTACAGAAACGACATTACGGAAAATGTAAGTATGAAGTAAGCCATACTGCGGTCGCTGGTGCGACCGCAGTATGGCTTGCCATGAAAACGGTAAGTGCGTTGATTGTGTTCGTTGATTGTCTAGGACAGTTTAATACTGGAAAGTGGAAAATCTTCCAGAAAACGAAACTTACCCCCGCACCCGTCAGGACGATGATATTCTTGGACTTCTTTATGAGCTCTACAGCGTCTTGGAGAGTGTTGTACTGGCGGAGCTTCTGCCGAGTGGAGACAGTCTCGAACAGAAGATGCCAAATGTCTCGGTCGGAGCAGTCAGAGATTTCAGCCAAGGCTGGATCATTCTCGGGGAGGTCCATCACTCTGCACAGCACTTCACGAGGATTAGCTCCAGCTGTCATCAGACGATATAAATGCGCAACACCCATGGCGTCGTCATCAGAGGAATCTTCGGAGCTCTCCTCGAGATTATTGTCGTCTGATGTATCTCCAACCGGAAGTGCAGATGACGATGAAGGCTGATCATCAGCCATTCGTCGCGGGGAAGTTTCCGTCACAGAAATCCCCGTACGAACTTGAGTCACGGGACTACCTACACAGAAATCTGAGATTCAGGCTTTGGAGCAGTACACATGCGTAGGGCAAAAAGGCAAAAACTTTTCGGAAACAGTGCTGCAGCACTGCTCACACTGGTTGGCGATTGATTTCGTCGGATTTGATTGAGCGGTTCAGAAAAGCAGGAAATTTTCGATAGCTTACCGTCACCAATTTTGGACGCTTCCACAGATCCATCTCGACGGTCCTCCATCTCCGATCCGCAAAGCCCTCCACACGCACAATATTGACAAGTAACCCCGGGAAGAATTGCACAAATCAACGAAGCTTGGACATAAAATCTGACAGTGCCACAAGACACAGTCACACTAACAGCCCGACAACAACTGGACGAAAAAGTCACGAAACTGACCCAGTGCGCGAATGCTGCCGCTACTGCGTTGAGCGCGTAGATCGTTTCTTCCCTGCCCCATAGCGCACATCATCGTTTCATCCCTTAGCTTGATTCTTGATTCCCGCCTGTTGATGCACCGCCCAGCTTCGCTACATCGGATCCATTGTTCCGTGATCCTGGTAAGTGTGATATCTTGATTATCTTCCAGATTATCTTGTACGTGGTGCTGGCAACGACACAGTATACCGATATCGTATCGAAATATATCGAATCTTTGAGATAAAATATGCGGCAGATATCGTATCGAAAATATCGATATGAGGCTCACAGCGAATAATGCAATAAGATATTCGGCGATATCGTATCGCGGCATATCGATATGTTTTCGATGCATCGTTATTTTGCTGAAAGGCAAACTCGCCAGTGATATCTCGTTTACGGAAGACCATGTTTGATTTCAACGACTTGATTTTGGCCATGGTGTACCGAGCACACTCCGCCCATTCGGTTCTGGTATTAATTCTGTCCAGGTTTCCTTGTGTTTGAAGTCTTGGCATAAACATGTCCTTGCTGCATCCGACGCTATCGACTTACAAATACTTCATGTGGAAATCGGCTTCCTGAGTTTTTGGGCTCGAACCAGTTGAATTCCGGATAACTAAAATTCCAAAAATATCAATGTATCGCTGCGATATCATACGATATGTCGAAAATACGGTAACGGAAAAATGTCGTATCGATACATCGCTATCGAATGAATATCGGAGACCGCGATAAAATATCTGCCGATATTGTGTCGAAAAATATCGTATCGAATTTTATCGTATTTTTGCCAGCACTACTTGTACGCTTGGACCATGATTCATACTGTGAGTTGCAGATTAGGATCCATCATGGTGTGCGATTGTCGCTTTGGAAGCGGATCTCGTTTTTTTACAAGTCGACGGAAGGAACCATCGATATGGCCGCTCGGTCCTGGGGTCCATCATGAAGACGATCATCAGCTATCCCGAGCCGATTTCATATGTGATTGATCTCATCTTCCCTAAACTTTCGTGTTTGAAAGCTCGTAGTGGAAGTTGCAGTTCGAAAGAAGTCAGGTGCCGCGCATCCACGCGCGGATAAAGTCGATTAAACCGCGCATCCATGCGCGGAAAAGCTCAGATAGTTTCTCCTCGCGTACACCTGCGATGAAAGTACTGTGGACTTCTGAGTCGCGCGGCTCACCATACTCAATATTTGACAGGCCGGCTCTCGCTTGATGCCTGACTGTGGAGTCACTGGAGTGAACAATGAAAAATGCGCAAGCCTAAATCAACTGTTGCATTCTGCCCAGTGACCAGCTCAATTCGACCGTCGAATAATTCTTGTTTCGCTCAGTCGCTTGGATCATGTAATCCCAGTTTTAACAACAAATTGAGGTCTCCCGAATCTTACCGTATTTGTAAACTAGTATTTCTTTCTAGTTTCAGATTCTGTCCAGGGTGATCGGTCGTCCCATCAAGCCGAACTCGCTTCTCCAGAAGACTCACGTACAGAGATGGCCGCCCAATCGAAGATGGAGACGACGATCAGCTTTCCTGAAGGAAGTTCCTGCGTGATCAACGCTACAATCCGCAACTTTCCGTCCCACAAGGGCAAAGCTGTGTCCATCTCGTCAGAAGAGGTTGTCGTGTGCCAGTCTTCGTGGTATGCCTTGGTTTATCCGTCAGAAAAGGCTCCGCGTAGAGACGACGTCGATTGCCTTGCAATCTACATGTGTCAGAAAGGGGATAAGGAATTCGAACAGGAGTACAGAGTAAAGACTTCATTCGGGTACGACAATATTAATTTTGTCTCACAAACAGATGGATCTGTAGGATATGGTTGACCTGGCGCTTTGCATCAAGCGTAAGGTTGAAAAGAGATCCCGCTGCGTCGCTGATGAATAATGTCGCTCGTTTTTTCAGCGTTGTGGATTCGGGAACTGGCCGTACTGACAAACCATTTACAATACTGAGTCTAATGTTTGGGGCTTCCGTCCGTTCATCAAACACTACGAAATCTGGGGACCAAAACCATCATTGGTTCTCTTGAACGACACTCTGGAACTTCGGGTTAGTGTTCAGTGCGTTCCAGTGCCCAATGATACTGAAAGTGGGTTCCTGATGGTGGCCGAGTCTTTGCAAGCGAAGAATACGGCCATCTCTAGCTCGGACGCTGGTCGGGATTTCGTGTTGGTGTATTCGGAGGGAGCAGAAATTCCCGTGCATAAGGTCTTTTCTGATTTCCGGCTTCGCCAGTCTTTTGCTGAATGCTTGAGTTGAACCTCGGGAGATGTAAGACCGGACGCTGTCTGATATCTGACGTCTCTGCTGGCACTTTGGACGCAGTCTTGATGTTGTTGTACTTTGGATGTGTAAAGTATCCGAGCGAACTGGCGGGAGACTTGTTGGTCGCGGCGAACAAATACGATCTTCTCTTCTTGAAGCAGCATTGTGAGAACACGTTGATCGCGGACATTGGACTGGTTAATGTGGCGGATCTACTGTGCTTGGCTGACAGTATTGATGCTAAAGACCTAAAGAAGGCAACCTTGGACTACTTGGCGGCGAACTCTGCTCAAGCCCTGACTTTCGGAAAGATCGATGGTATTCTAAAGAACGGCAACTTGAATCTGATCAAAGAAGTCTTCGCTGCGGCTCTCAAAGTAGATTTAACTGAGAAGTGAAATCAAATCTCGCCACTGTTCTTCAAGGATTCTTCGATTACTTCAGCCATGTCAACCCTCTTTGGTTTATGAAAATGGTTTTCTACTACAGTATACGAACTCTACAGTAGATGTGCTGAAATTTTAGCTAGAAATGTCCTGTATCTGTCCCTAAAAACCTACATCTGACAGTCAGTCTACTATACAGTACCTTATTAAGTCTTACTTGAATTACAACACCCCGGAGATTATAGGAAAGACCTGGAATTTCTTGGCGACGTAAGATGGGTCCAGGACGAAACCGCCAGCTTGGTTCTTCGACCGAAGTGATGGCGCAGTTGCTACGCCACAGCAACTTTAGGTACACGCGGTTAGCCTAATTATTGGCCTGGACAAAATTTCTGGCCACTGATTTCCGAATCAGCGGATCCGCAAGCTGTAACCGCTTGCGGCTGAAAGAGAACTGGCTTTCACCACTCATTACCGCTTTACCTACACGAAGTCACGAACAACCAAACGTTTTGCAGAGATCTTCTCATCGTAGATCTGATTCCTTCTATATGCTTGGTTATGTTGTTGGGCAAATGCAGCTCTGATGGCCTTTACTTAGGCAATCCACCACCTTATCAAGGCTTGAACTGCGACCGCACGGACCAACTGAAGCCAACTGTCAGGCTATCCTCCGTATACTTTTGCTGTCTCTTGACCTTCCGGTATATTCCAGGCTAACCTTGCTCAAGATGAGGGAAGAAGTACGAAATAAGAAACGAAATCTGGGATGACTGTATTCCGCATAGTGCACTTCGAAATTTTACTTGCTGACGTCACAGCGCTGCGACGACATTACAATCTCTGGCGGCGTTAATCTGCCGCTACCCCGTCCTGCCAGAAATTTTGTCCAGGCCGATAATTAGGCCAGCCGCGTGTACTGCAAAATCAGACAGTCTTTCACAGACAATGGAAGCAAGTTTGTGCGCCGATCCAACTAAGTCTCATGCGATGGTTTGTTGGCCGTACTTTAGAGTTCATCGTCATGTTATTATAACTCGCCAGCAAAGCACAAAACTAGCTGGCCAGTCTATGCTTTTTAATTTGTACTCGAATTATAGCGCATAATATTCGGCCCTTCTGGCAGAATCATGTCACAATGGCAATGCGGAAGTCTGCACCATTTCCAGTCGGCTTACCATCCACCGACATGCTCTTCGGTATTAGAGTACGGAGATCGACGATTATTTGGCTTTTTTCCATCGTTGCTTGTAGCTTTATGTTCCTTGGACTGATCAAAACATGGACTTCCGTCACGCCCAAAGAAAGAACTATTCATATGATTTCAAGCAGTGCTAGAATCGTCGTGCACAAAACGAAGTTTGTGCGATTCGATGAGAAGCTGGAAAAGATCATCTTATTCTGGACGCCATTCTTTGGTGGGAGCAACTCATACATGTCCGAAGAGGGAGATCGATTACGCCACAAGAAATGCCCGGAGTCCCATTGCGTTCTAAGCGAGAACCGGTCGTTGTGGAAAGAGAGTTCGGCCGTCATTTTTCATGCCGCGGATACTTCCATAGGAGACCTGCCACCTCAGCGACTTTCCCATCAGTACTACATTTTTTTCAACTTGGAATCTCCGGTACACTCGCATAGTCTGACCACACCGCACTTTTACAACCTGACTTTCACGTACCGCTTCGATTCAGACATCATTGCTGACAACTACATCCAGTATTACAAGCCGAAATTATTATCCAGTAAAATAGAGCTGGACCGGATATGGGAACAGAAAACAAAAGGAGCTGTAGCGATGGTATCCAACTGTGTAGACTTCCGGATGGAGTATATTGTACAGCTCGCTAAATACTTCCCGATTGATATATACGGAAGTTGTGGAAACCTTTCTTGCCCGAAAACGGAAAGGGAGAAATGCGAGAAAATGGTGGGCAGTTACAAGTTCTATATTTCGTTCGAAAACAGGTGGGTCCTGCACGCGTGTCGAAAACTTTCGGCCGACAAGCAGAAAAAGGCCATCTAAGGTGTTGTTCAAGGCGGCTTTATCTGAAAGTAAAGAGCTGGTTATTTATTACCGGGAAGATTTCGTACGAGTCGATCCTTGCCTGTTAAAAATGCGCTTTTTTCTCTTTACCAGCATTTGCAAGGACTACTTGACGGAGAAAGCCATCCGTGGATACATGGCCGATGTCATTCCCGTCTTTATGGGCGGCGCTCCCTATTCCTCCATTTTTCCTCCTGAATCTTTCCTGTCGGTGAACGATTTCCCATCACCCAAGGCTCTGGCCGAAAGAATGCATCAGATATCAAGGAGCAGATCGGACTACCTAAAATACTTTTCGTTTCGGTTGGATCCCAAGAAGGTCCAGCTTCCTGAGTACTTACACCCTAATAAGTGCTCGCTGTGCAAACTTTGTGAAATTCTTAACGCTGAACCTCCTGTACAGAAAATTTATCCCGACATGACGAAATGGTGGAGCATTTCCACGCAATGCAGTCTCAAAGACCAAGGTCTTGAAGAAAGACCACTGTTTGTGAAGTAATTCTGTACTCTAGTTGTTTCGACAGTTCAAACAGGTAAAATAGTACCTTGAGCACAAGTAAAATGACGCTGTGGTATTTTCGGATCGGCGCAATTGCGCGCAAAAAAAGTAACAATGATTGCTGCTTTAGCTACAGTAGAACCAACAACCATTCAGCAAGTGTACTAGGCCTAGCCTGGTATTTGGAAAATGAAAGGACTGGATCACACACAGTAAAAACGAGCACGGAAGCCAACTACAAATTTTCAGAGTCTTTGGTACAGAGCATGTCATTCAGAGTTTCTCCCCCACTTTATCTGCTTCTTCGGAATTCACAGGCAGAGTATTGTAGTAGTAGTTGTCGGGAAAGTTGTCCATGTGCAGATAGTCAACGTCCACGGTCAGCAGCTGCTCCAACATCTTCTTCAGTTCAGAGAAGGTTGGACGGTCGACATCCCTTGCCGCCCAGCAGTAGTACATGATGTTATACAGTTCGCGCTCACAGTGAGGAGGTTTGGCCAGACGGAACTCTGCGTTGAGAACGCGCTTGGCCACTTCATGGGCACCGATGCCGGCGTACGGCGTGGACCCGAGAGTACAGATCTCCCACAGCAGGATACCGAAAGACCAAACGTCCGACTTGGAGGTGAAGGTACTGTCGTGCAGCGACTCGGGCGCCATCCAGCGAACAGGTAATCGGCAGGCGGAAACGCGGGTGTAGATGTGGCTGTCGATCACGTCACGAGCTAGGCCAAAATCGCTGACCTTACAGACCTTGTTCTCGTCCAGAAGGATGTTCCTTGCCGCCAAGTCTCGATGAAGAATCTGAAAAGAGACAAAATGAGACCATCTTCGAAAACATTCGAACGACAAAACACTTACTCCACGTTTCGACAGGTAGTCCATTCCACTGGCTATTTGGTACCCGAACTGCGTAAGTTGCTTCGATGTTACAGCTTCCTTGTTATCTGCAGCGATATTGCCATAATAATGGCTGTCTCGACTGTTGCGGAGATAGGACTGTAGTTTGCCGTGCTCCAGAAACTCCATTATCACGTAAATGGGATCTGAAATGAGTACCGGTCAACGGGAAATATTTCTAAAACTTGCTGTGTGGGTTTTGAGCTAGTAAACCACTTCAATGTACCTTCGAGAGTGCAGCAACCGAGAAGGGAAACAACGTTGGGATGGGCATCTTTGGCCAGCGACTTCATCACCTGCAGTTCGTTCAGCAGATCTTGCTTTGCTCGTTCGTCAGCGTTGGCTGCATGGAAAGGGAAACATGCGGTTATTTAGTTTGAAAGTTATGAAAGCACCAAAGGTATTCTCTTGAGGCTGACAATGGTAACATGTTTCAGTTGTTTACCTTTCAGTGTTTTGATGGCTACCACTGACATGGCACCTGATGGTTCGAGTGCTTCTGCTCGGAAAACCTGTCCGGAGCAACCTTCACCAATGAGACGTAGGGTTTCTGGAACTATGCTGTCGCGGGGAACTTCCCACATCTCGTCGGTCATGTCTGGTTGCAAGTATCCATCCGAAGAAGTCTGCAATAATCAAAGAGACACTTGTTTCACAAGTAAGCAACCAACAATTCACACCAATGAATTCAGCAGCAGGACTGCACAGATGACCATCGTGCAGAAAACAGGTCGTTACCAGTGCAGAATGAGAAACGACTCACCAGAAGGTTACTTGCAAAGCTGGCAGATGCTGATTTCCTCCGACCCAGATACCGGTTGTTCGATGGCGCAGCTTGCAGAAACTTTTTGAGAGGTGGACCAGGATATTCCGCCGAGAAATCCGTCACAGAACCCTAGGAGACATCGAAATTAAAAGTAGTGTTCGACTATCATGTTTCGTAGCAGTCTACTGCTTTTACTGGAGACGTGTGTTTGTACCTTGCAGATGCTTTTCGTTGTGTCGGCTGATGGCGACTTTTCGATTCGGATCTTTTCCTGTCCCAGCGCCCGCTGATAGTTCCGTCTTCTGCAGTAGCAAATGGCGAGCGGAACCAGCAACACGATAGCGGCGGGAATGGCGAGGAAGGCAAGGTAGTTCTTCGAGTCGCTGGGTGGCGGCACCGGCTCTGATCTCCCCGGATGCTCGGTTGTAAAAATGGTCGACGAAGGTTCGTCAGACGCTGTTGCAATGGACGACACAGGTTCTTGAGACGTGCCGAACGTAAAGGCAGTAGTTCGAACTTTGGGCGGTCTGGGACGAGCTGTCGGTGGAGAGAAGTTCGGCGGGAAGAACCCTCCGCCTGGTAAGTTTCCTGGCCAGTTCCCCGGCTGTTCTGCCACACCTATCTCGCCATCTTTACTGACGACAACTCTAATTTCACTTCTCGCCTGCAAAAAAACCTTTGAACTATGATAAAAAATTCATGTTTTTGCTCTGTTCCGCGAAATTAAATAATACTTCGTAGTTCACGTAAACAGTTCATGGATTTTGTACTTGTGAGTGGTGAAAATTTTTGCGACTGCTTGTCAACATCATGCCAACCGACTTACCGTAAGTTCGCCATCTGTGACTCCAGGGATCACAGTGAAGCTCCGATGCTTCTGTAAAATGAATGGGATGTACGTAGGTATCAATAGTGAAACAACCAAGCGAAAGTAAAGTGAAAGCGGATTTTCGTGAACTGTGTAAGTTTTGTTTCTCTGATGACTCTGAGAATTAATTGTTTTGCAAAACTCGTCTTCGTTCGTTCACGATTTGCTTATTGATATTTGAGTCCAGTGATGCGAGAAAGTCGGCACGGTGTGATGGATTCAAATTTATGGTACGTTGGCGAAAGAGCTAGTCTAGCTTGTCTTCTTCATGCTGACAGGTATGCGCTAACAGAACCCGGATGTAAACGCCGAATGACTGTATGTGCCACTTTACTAACACTTTCTTTCTCGTCTTGCTCGCTTCGTCTCGTCGACTTTTAACAAAACTTTACACTCTGCGTCTTCTCTGGCAACACACAAGACACAAACGGGTTCTCAGGCGGATTGAGGTTGACCATCCCAAATACTTTAGGCAAAAACTTTCATTCGATGCATGCGTAACAGTTTTCATCTTCGCCATAAAGTTCTCTGTTGTGTTGGCAGAGAGCCTTTCAGACACTAAATATTTGATACGGCGAGGTAAGATGCGAAAGAAGGTCAGAGCAATCGCAACGAGTTCGCGGGAACCGGTTTGTCGAATCGGGCTCGCTCAAGCGAAGAGTGCTCAAGTACGATCACAAGATGCCACTCTGAGAAAGCAGTCATGCAGCCTCTTCCTGCTCCATGAATGGAGTCAAATTAGAACATTCCAGTAAAATTTTCAAATAGTCTTTTGCAACACGAGTGTGATATTCAAAAACTGCTCGTGTGAATATTGTATGATAAATTTGGTAGTTTGAGGAAATATATTTCACCTGCATATCCAGAGGCTTCTTTAGTGTAACGATCCCAGTATGATTATCCAGCGAAAAGTAATCCGTAGAAGGGTCCACTGGGTCGAGAGTGTAGACGTAACTAACACCAGGTGGAGTTGGTCCTGATGTCTGGAGAGTATAGATGCGAGAACTGACGGCAGTCGAGACAGGAAGGGACCAGAGTGGAGGACTCGGAAGTTTGAGCATCGGTGGGACGTTCATCCGTCGACCTTCCCTTCCTCCTTTGGAACCCGCGTCCTCAACATCGAGATCTGCAATTACCAAAATAATTTCAACTGTTTACGGAGCTTTAACGGACAATCGATAACTTGAGGTCGTGGTAGTCAAGAAGATACTTTACAAACCTTGGTTGAAGATCCGTGGTTGGAGCTTCTGTGAGTCGAGGCTCGCTGAAAGACCATCTGCAACATCAACAAAATATGTAAATTGAATCGACGAGCAGAGAGAGGGAGAGAAAGAAAGAGATATTCAGGTTACGTCAGAGCCACATAAGTTGAATTTACCTGAGAAACGAAGGACCAAGCTGAAAAATATCAGCAACGTTCCACCTTTGAAATCCATTTTTTGACCAATATCAGAAGAAGGCGAGACAAATGATGCAAATGGTGAAGCGGCTAGATGGATCACGAAATATTCCACTGTCAGAAACCAGTCGGGCGGGGTATCCAAATTACATTGTGACGAATGGATTCTTCGTGGAGGTTGCTGTCAGATCGACGTGCACGATGAAGCTTGCGTAACTTTTCTGACACAGCAAAAGAAGAGTTAGTCCACCGATAAAATGGTAAAGAGGGATAGAAAAGGTGGTAGATCCTGCTCGAGAACTTCCCAGCTGTAAACGTCCACAATGGCCGAATAACCCGAATGGAAACAGGATCCGCTGCGAAAGTCCGTGGCGTCACATGAGACGATGGATTTAGGCTGTTGATTCGTTTGGATTACCTTCTGATCACATCGCACAACGCCATGAAGTTTACAGCTTGAAAAACGACCACGTTAACGTCAGGCCAGTGTAAAAATACGCCGAATAAAAAAACGCAATGAAGCCTCTTGAACTGCTGTAACAGGTTTGTAAAGAGAGCCAGAATGATGCTGCAACAGATTTGACAAACACCAAACACTGAACAGAGCTCCACTCGGCCATCTCATCGCTCTCTTCACCGTCCGTACAATGGCGCTGTACGAGAACACCTCCTTTTAGAATGGCGACCTGGCCTACGGGCAATCGTGCTTCGAATTCATACTTCAACTTCCACGTAGTACGTACCTCTTATGGAACAACTTTAATTATTCCATTCATGCCTTAGTACACGTTGGTGACGAAACCAGAAACAAAAGTACGAGTTTGATTGTGTTCGGTTTTCGGAGAACCAGTGACTTTTGGAATCGTGCACCCTTCCCCCGCAACCGATTGCTATTGTGCGAGTAGACCAAGGGACCTTCCACCCGGATCTTGAGAAAAAGACGATTTGGAGCTCTCGCCATTTCACTTTTCTTTCATGGCAGGTAATCACTAGAACCGACATTTAATAGTTGCAGCGCACGAGTACCCAGAGGTTTGTAGGATTGCACTTGATCAAGTGTCCAAGCTCCTGGCACAAGAGCGCCATCTGTTGCCACAAGAGTTACAGAAAGCCACTGGTCGGTCCCACCAGAGGGAGATACGTGTCGCATCTTGTTCGCCACGCAGGTTGTTTATATTAATAGCATTGCACAGCATGGCACAATCACGCTGAGAGTTGGATGTGGTAAGCCGTACAAACGAAACAGGCGGAAGCAGAATATTCGGTTTAACATTGGTTTAAGCGAAATTCCACCACTTTCAGATTTCTGACTCACAGCCAAACAACCTTCTACCAAAATCCTGTTTTCTTTTGAATACTAGATTTCAAGGACTATTCTTGGTGTATGACAGGAAGTCGTTCAGTCACCACATCGTTCCCTGCTTTCAAAACAAGCCATGTCCAGCACGGCCTTGATCACGACTGAAACAGGGTTGTGCTGGTGACGTCAGCCGGAAGTCTGTTCTCGGTACAACCTTGATGCAAACCTCTTAACAGGGCTGAGCCATCCAGTTCCAGTGGCGGAATGGGACGTTCTCCAGCTTTCTTCGTAATTGCCACCGAAATTTTAGTACTTGCAACACGTAGCCCCCTCGGGTCCCACTTTCACTTGTGGAGTCTGTGTCTGTCTAAATTCGAGCGCGACAGCAGCCATTACGGAGTGGGACAAGCTTCAAGGGAGATGCTAGGTAGATCAGGTCAAATAAAATTTGACGTACGTAGAAGGTTAACGTTCAGGATGCTCGGGAAGAACTGTTAAATATACCGGTGCTCGATTACTGCCCATTCTGACCCGCAGCATCTATCTATTACCGGCGTATCGCTATTCCTTTTGCTACTGTAATTGTTTCAGCCATTTCCGAGAAACAGACACGACCATTGTCAATTTATTTCCCTCGTTCTGAGCTTGCGTGATTCAATATCGCTGGTTTTGCTGACAACCTAGCTGTTATTCCGGGTCCGACATGGTTCGTACCAAGCAGCTCTACAAAAAGGATACTCGCGATCGGTATCGGCAGCTGGGTACCAAAGCTGCTCGCAAAACCGCACCCGTCACCGGAGGCATGATAAAACCTAACCGTTCTCGTCCCGGAACAATAGTCCTCCGTGACATTCATCGTCTTCGTGAGTCCTACCACTTGCTCATCAGTAAACTGCCCTTCCAGCGCCTTGTCCGTGAGATCGCTCATCGCATCAGGCCGCTTTCAGTCTGCAGCTTTGGGTGCATTACAGGTATGGCGAACCCGGGTAATGCTGCATTTTGGGAAAGTTTTCTTTATAACCTAATCTCATTTTCGCCCCAACGTCTGACACATTCACTTCAACGACCGAAGGTTGGAAAGCTGCATATATTATTGCAAGAGTTTGATCATATTGCTCGGGCGACAACAACGATATTAAAAACCAATAGTTATAGTTTCCTTGGTTGTCCAGGAAACTTCGGAAGCGTACTTGGTTGGAATCTTCGAAGACACCAACCTATGCGCTATCCACGCCAAGCGAGTCACCATCATGATCAAGGACAGGCAGCTGGCACGTCGACATCGTGGAGAACTTCCGTCTTCACCCCCGTAAGCAGAAAGCGATCAGACGGACCGTGTCAGCTTTTGATTACTACATATACATGTCTGTGTTCGAGTCTAACTTTTTCCAGCTTTCCGCTGGCGGTTACAACTAATCTTAGTGCAACTACCTGTAGAGTAGTACTGTCTGTAATGATAGGGACCTAGCGCGCCAGCCAGAATTTCGCTACGAGCGGCGGAATTTCACGTTGGAGAAATTCACGGTTCTCCCCGACGTAAAATTTAAATTTGGCTTTTGCGAGAAAAACACGGCGAACGGTGCAAAATAACCGATCAAGAAATTAAATAAGTTGGGGCAACGTTCGGCTTCGCCCCGGGTCGTGAGTGCTGTATGTACACGGAGCTGTACTGCTGGACGGGAGAAATTTAGACAGTTGAATATTCGCGGAGCAGTCGGCGTCGTCAAATTTGACCGTCACGAACGAACAGGGCCTTCGTCGTTATTTTGCCACCGTCACGAAGCGCGCTCAACGTAACTTACGTCGCGCTCGAAGATGACTCACCGTTCAACGTGAAATTTGAACGTTCGTCGTGAGGTTCTGGCTGTCGCGCAAGGTACCTGATATTTCCCTCTTCCCACGTTTCTTAAAAGTCACGCTGACGCCTTCTAGCTTCATGCACATGAATAGATTCTTCTTCTTCCACTACTATTGAGCTTGACAGAAAATTCACCCAGACTGGTTTTAGATTAAAGCCTTTCTCAATCTTCGCACACTACCCGTTGTACTGTATTATCAATAAAGTGATGATACCCCGCTCTCTGGTATTTTGAACTGCTTTCTTTCCAAGCTACGGTGGCGGTCATTTTTTGCGGTCGAATGCTTCATATCAGCATGGGAAATCGCGGAAGCATAAATCATAATGTTATCAGTATCGGCACAGTGCAGTATACATAACTTCGTTATGCCTTCTGCACTGTGGTATCGGTTTCACGCAAGGATGAGGAGTTAAGGACGAAACCTCAAGTCCGGAGAGGACAGCTTCGGCTGTTTATCTTGCACCAGCTTTTCCCCTTGTCACGCGGCTCCTTTGTTGTCCGTTATTTGTTGATGGTTGCGGCTGAAAGTGTGACACTGTGCTACCTCCTTCACATGCGCCTTGGACATCGGATGACAAAGGATTCACTAGCAGTTGCTACACTTTGCTTCATAGCTAGTACAATCCTCAACGAGAGAGATCACAACCAGAAAACGTAACAACAGTACGAAACCAGAAAACGAAGAGAAATGGCAAACAATTAAATTATGGTAATAACCTCTGCGGCTCTTGGGACAGGCTTGTTCTTCTCTTTGAGAAAGTGATTTAGGATCTCGAAATCGGCGGCCTGGAGCTCCGCCAACAAGAGGTTGATCGATTGGATCCTCTGGTTCCACAAACCGCAATATGAACGGTTGGAACAGTTCTGCTTGTAGGGGCGATCAGCTGATCAGCCTGATCGTTCCGTTTCTTGATTGCTGATTTGTTTGTTTTCCAGATTTTTGCTGTCTTCCGGACTCTTCCCATTTCCAGAAGGGTGCGCGAGGCTTCTGTGTACCGACGTTACAGAGGATGAACTTGCATCGTGTCTGGATGACTGAGAGCTGGATAACGTGTGGCTGAGCTACCTGCGTTGAAGATGCATTCATCGGTCATCAGCCAGTTTGTGGCCAGCTTGAAGAGCCGGAGTGACGAGACACGCTTGCAGACATCCCGAGAATTACGCCGATATGTCACGTCCGAGCTTCAGGAAGTCAGCCGAGATGAACTGCAGGCTTTCCTCGATGAATTCGACCATCATCTGTCCGAGATGGTCAGCAGCGGAGACATCAACGAGAAGAAAGGCGCGATTGTGGCAATTGGTATGTCCATCCAATCAACAATTGCATCCCATGTTAAACTACCACTTGATTGATTTTCTGCAGCCACGCTAATCGAACTGGACATTGGCAGCACATTCGGACGCATCTCCCGCAACTGGGTCTGGCTGCGCGCCATGGTACCTTCAGCAGACCTGGGCATCACGGAGTTGACGGCCAGAGCCATGGGGAAACTGGCCTTGGTCAGTGGAACGTTCACGGCGGAGTATGTGGAGTTTCAAGTGCGCCAGTGCTTCGAATCGCTATCAGCGGAACGAAATGAAAGTCGACGCTATGCCGCCGTCTGTATCCTAAAAGAACTGGGCAACAACTGTCCGACCTTCTTTTTCCAGCATGTCCAACAGTTCTTTGAGACCATCTTTGTGGCTGTCTTCGATGTTAAGGCCTATATTCGGGAGAAGGCCGTCGACGCAATTCGAGCTGCGGTAAAATGCTAAACAGGCTGAACTGCCGGTCTGTTTGAATATAGTTGTGAGGATTTGTCCTATGTTGTAGATCGTGGTGACGGCGCAGAGAGAGATGCGGGAGTTTCAGAGGCCTTCTTGGTATCAGACATGTTATGGAGAAATTGTGAGAGAGTTGGAGAATAAGGGAGCTGTGAGGGAGGAAAGGGTCCATGGATCGTTGCTGGCGCTGAGGGAGTTGCTGAGATGCTCCAATGTCGATGCGGAAAGAACGAGGTTCGGCATGGAAGATGTCATCAAGTCCCAGTCCGAAAGCGACGGAAATCCAGGTGCGACATACTTACGAACTTCTTTCCAACGTTGTCTAACTCCAAAGCAACAAATTATATGGAATTCCTCTTAGTTTTGAACATGTGGTATAAGAGAAAGATGACAATAGAAGGTTGACAGAAAATGTGCAGAAAAATGGCTCAACATGGGTTCCTTATTGACTATGTATGTGAGACTGAATAATCGCCTTGACGTTGTGCTACAAAATGAGTAGTGGTCTTACCTACTAAGCCTGCTAAGACTGGGAATAACTTTTTTCATGAATGGAAAACGGTTTTCAACATCAAGATCGAATGAAAGCCGTTATGAATTGATTGTTCAGTGTTCATTGTTCAGGGACGCCGCAGAGAGCGACGGCGACAGCCACAACCAAAACTCGCAAGAAGCTATCTTTCGGTGGTATCTTTACAAAAGAGACACCTCTGGAGCCTGTTCCTGACATTTACCTTCTGGCGGAGAACTCCGACTCCAAGCTGTACGAAAGCAACGCCTGTAAGGAAGTCATCACGGCCAACTTTGCCCAAATCTGCACCAACGTGATGGACCAACGCAACGCCAGGTCGCCGTACATCCAGTCAGCCATCCTGCAGCTCTTGCCTCGACTTGCCGCCTTCAACAATGCAATCTTTATCGAGAAGCACCTAGGTGGGCTATAAAGAAACGGCATTCGACCTGTTCTAAACTCGAAAATTAGTTGAACTATGTAACCTCGGCAAACAAACATGAACATATCGTTTTCCTAAGTGGCGCACGCTTTCAGCTAATACTAGCGAGCACGTGCGCCACTTTGGAAAATAATTTCCTCGAGTTTGTTTGCCAAGCGCCCGTAATTATGATGGATTTCTCTACTGATGAGATTTATTGTCTAGGCGATGCCGTGGCTTATGTGTTGTCCAATATTAAACGAGATCGCCAGCAGACTTTCCTGACCATTGGATTCCTGGCTATGGCGTTGGGCGACGGCATCAAGCCACAGCTACCAAAGATCATGGAGTTTCTGAGGAGCGCGTTGAGGCCGAAGGAGACCAGTGCTTCTAAGCGGAAGAGTGTAGTCCATATTCCTGATGACGCTGCTTACACTTGCCTCTGTATGCTTGCTCGGTATGTCCACTTTCGCTAAGTCATTGAAAGTGTTTCAGGACGGTAAATGATGGTTCGCTTTCTTTCTAGGTCCGTCGGAAGCAGTATGACGGACGAGTTGGAAGATATCCTCGACGTGATTCTTTCCGGTCAGCTTCGTCCGACGTTGGTGGCTGCCCTGAAAGAAATCTGTCTGGCCGTCGAAAAGCTCCGTAAGCCTATTCAGGATGGGTTGCTGAAGATCCTCTCGCTGACGCTGATGCATCGACCGCTTCAGCATCCAGGTGCGCCAGTCGATCCAGCATTGAGAGGTCCTCCGGACATCGACGACGTCTTCACGACTGTCTTAGCCTTACGAACCCTTGGGAACTTTGACTTTGAAGGTATCTCAGAGCTTTTGCATCCGCCTGTTATTTCAGCGGTTTCGATTTCTTGAACGGAGAGTAGACGAAGAAACTCGACAAGACAATTTTCCGAAGTGGCGCAACCTTTCAGCTAATAACACTGAGAAACCGCGCCACTTGGAAGCACCAACTTGTCGAGATTTACGAGTGGCACACTCGTGCCGCCACTAACAAATGAAAAACTGCTGCACTTGAACATGATTTTGACTTATTCTGCAGGGTCGTCCGTGTCGCATTCACTGATGCCGTTTGTGGAATACTGTGTCGACTACTATATTCACAGCGACATTAGAGAAGTTCGTCTGGAAGCGGTGGCGACCTGCCCGAAAGTGATGACGCCCGTGTTGAAGAATGCGCTGAAGCCGCCAGCACACTTCGTCAGTCCGACCGTCTTTTCCACCGTCTCGGAAGTCCTGAAAAAATTACTGGTGGTTGGCATTACCGATCCATACTCTGAAATCCGGTAAAAGTTCGTCTTTCACTCCTTTCAAATTATTTATTTTGTGATGGAATTGGTGTTTTCATTGCTATGAATGAGAATTGTCGACGGTTCTGCTCTTCTGATTGCCGGTTTCCTCCAGGTTTTGTGTCATGTCGTCGTTGGACGGGACCTTTGACATTCACCTGGCCCAAGCCGAGAACTTGAATAGCCTCTGTTTCGCGTTGAACGATGAGGTTTTCGAAGTTCGAGAAGCCACGATGTGCATCCTGGGTCGGCTGAGCAGCCTCAACCCCGCCTATGTTATGCCGATCCTCCGCAAAGTTCTCATCCAGCTGCTGAATGAGCTGGAATACAGCGGCGTGAACAAGAACAGGGAACATAGCGCCAAACTACTCGGGCACTTGATCGCTACTGCGCCGGCGTTGATGCGCAGCTACTCCGAACCGATATTGAAGGTATATATCGCTCTTGCGAACGGACAAGTGAGAGTTCAGCAAACAAACTCAGAAAGATCTTTATCCCAAGTGGCGCACGTTTCCTGTGTTAATGGCTGAAGGGATGCGCCACTTTAAAAAAGGTCTTGCTGAGTTTGGTTTGCCGAGCTTCCAAATAGAATGCATGGTTTTAAACTGCGTTGTTTTTCAGGCTTTGGTTAGTAAGCTCAAAGACGAAGAATGCAGTAATGCCGTCATTGTGAATATCCTCAGTGCCATCGGCGAACTGGCTCGTGTCAGCTGTTTGACGACCACGAGAGAAATTCGGAAAAGGCTGGATGAAATGCTTAAAATGATCCTTATGATCCTTCAAGACCTGAATTCTTCGTCGAAGCGCGAATATGCCTTATGGACACTCGGTAGGAGGAATCGACGTTATTCATATGAATGATTTTTCAGTTGACTGGTGCATCTGGTCTGTAGGGAAGCTAGTGGAAAGTACGGGATGTGCCATCGAGCCTTACAAGAAGTTCCCGATGCTGTTGGAGATTTTGATAGGGTTCCTGAAGAACGAACAGTCGCCGTCGCTGCGAAGGGAGACCATGCGGGTGTTGGGTCTACTAGGTGCTCTAGACCCGTATATCCATAAAGTTCACATGGGTCTCATCGAAACGGGTGCTGATGCATCAAGTCCGGTGGTTGGTCAACCGGAGCCCATTGCTACGACCGAAGGCGGTCAGGTAGGTTACCAACCACATCACGAGTCTTTTATATTCACTACGTTCTACAATAATAATATTGCCGAATCGGCCACCACGATTTCTCAAAAACAGAGAATAGAACGTTGCACACTGTGTAGAAAAACGGCAAAATTGATAGCCATCCATTCGGTACTAATTGTACTGTTATTGATGCACGGGATGCTTGACTGGCAGACGTCAGCTACGGTCTTTTCATATGTGGGTTGATATTTTCACATGTAAGAATATAATTAGTTTTGCTGATGCTGTTTTCTCGTAGGATGCAGCGCAAATTCATGAAGTCCTGATTTCCTTGTCGTCCCTCAACCTGGAAGACTACTACCCCGCCGTCGGCATTTCCGTCCTGATGCGCATGCTGAACGACCCTACGTTGGTCCAGTATCACACCATGGTGGTCCAGTCCGTCCTCTTCATCTTCAAAAACCTTGGCGTCAAGTCCGTGCCGTACTTACCTCAAGTCATACCACTGTTCCTCTGCGTCCTTCGTCAGTCCACCGACGCCATCTTCCGGGAGTTCCTGTTGCAGCAGCTGGGCGCCTTGGTCGGCATTGTCCAACAACACCTCCGCCCATACCTAGGTCCCATAAGAATTCCTTTCTACGTTTTAAGTTCTGAATTCGAAGTTAAAATCGAATTTGGGAGCTCGGTAAGCAAACTCGGTCAGATTGTTCCCCTCAAGTGGCGCACGTCTTCAGTGTTGTTGGTTGAGATCATGCGCCACTTGAAAAAACAAGCTTACTGTTTTCTCGACTGGCCCACGTCCCCAATATCACAGGCTGGAAGGGTGCGCTCTTTGAGAGAACGATTTAATCGAGTTCGGCTACCGAGCTCCCGTTTTGATGTGTGTTCTTCTCTTTAGGGAGTATCGTGAAGTTGATCCAGGAGTTTTGGGTCCTGACAGCCGCGGTCCAGTCCACGCTCATCTCGCTGTTGGAACAGCTGGTAGCAGCTCTTGGCTCAGACCTCAGGCCGCACATGTCGGAGCTGATTCCGCAGATGTTGAGAATTCTAATTCACGATAACAGCCAGGAAAGAATGGTGACGGTGAGATTACTGTTCGCCCTGCAAAAGTTCGGCCCGGTCCTCGACGACTATTTACATACTCTGCTGGCACCTATCGTCAAACTCCTGGACATGAAGTAACTGCAGCAAGTTCTGGAAAATATTAAAAAATAATAAAATAAAATTTACTGCGAAAAAGTTTTCTCCATAAACAGATGCTAAAATATTTCGTGTGTTTTGTGCTTAGGGATGTTAGTGTCCCGACGAAGAGACAAGTCTTAGAACTTGTCGAGTGTCTTTCTGAGACGAATGACTTGAGTGAGTACGCTGGGTTGATCATCCACCCGATCCTTCGGGTGATGGACGCTCACGTGGAACTTCATAACTCAGCCATGGACGCGATGGCTGCCATTGTCTCCCAGCTGGACAAGAAATTCAAGATCTTCATCCCGTCAGTCCACGTGGCCATCACCAAACACCGGCTAACCCATCGCAAATACGACCTTCTCGTCGCCCAGCTCAAAAACGGTGTGAAAAATAGTGTATCAAAAACAGGATTGGGGCAAATATACTGAGCAGATAGTTTTCGCTAGTGGCGCACAATGTTATTGTTGTTAGCTGTAAGTGTGCGCCACTTGAAAACACGATCTGCTGTAAATCATTTAAGAGCTGAGCAGACAAAATGTTCAAGATCGTTATCTCGAGTAGCGCAAGTTTTTACTGCTTCTGAATAGCCGGGTGCGCCACTGATGATTATGATCGTCTACGTTTCGTTTTCCCAGCTCCCAGCCCAGGTCGCAGTTCATCTCGCAAGCATATTCAACCGGAAGCGAGACCGGAAGTGAATTTGGTTTTAATCTTGTAGGTCATTCGACGTTGCCGGATGAAGGAACCTCAAGAAGCCGGAGATACTACATGGGCAGTCGAGCGACACGAGCGACCGGAGAACCTGTTGAGATCATCACGTCAAAAAACTTGCCGGTCGGAGTAGCAAGCTTGAAAAAGGCATGGTCGACCGCTAGATGTGCTTCAAAAGATGACTGGTTGGAATGGTTGAGAAGGCTTAGCTTGGAATTCCTGAAAGAGTCCCCTTCACCAGCACTTAGATCCTGCTGGGCCTTGGCCCAGTCATACCCTGTCGTCGCCAAGTAAGTCCTTGATCTTTTCTTCGATGGCCTTTTGGCAGTTGATATTGAAGTTTAGAAGAATACCTGTCCAGGGAATTGTTCAACGCGGCATTCGTTTCCTGCTGGACGGAACTGACGTCCATTGAACAAGACGAACTGCTGAAAGCCCTGGAAGACGCTCTAAATCGGCATGATATTGCCGAGATTACGCAGACATTGTTGAATCTGGCCGAATTTATGGAGCATTGTGAGAAGGTGAGTTCATAAAATTTGCTCGAATATTTTGGGTCACCAAAGAGTATTTTGGGAAAGCAAAGTGTCACCTTAATGAAATTGTCTGGCCTTTTGCCAGGGTCCGTTGCCGCTAGAGCCGAAGGTTTTGGCCGATCTAGCCATCCGTTGCCGCGCTTATGCCAAGGCATTGCACTACAAAGAGATCGAGTTTCGCGCTGATCCGAAGTCCGTGGATGTCTTGGAGTCGCTGATCAGCATCAACAATAAGCTCCAGCAACCGGAAGCGGCAGCTGGGGTGCTGGAGTACGCCACCAAGGTGAACAACGGAGAAGTACTGAAGAAGACCTGGTTCGAGAAGCTGAATGAATGGGAAGCCGCTTTGGTCGCTTACGAACGCAAACAGGTGTGAAGAAAGCACATCTTGACTTTCACCGAGAATATTTCAAATTTTCACAAGGAAGCAAAACGAGAAATAAAAAGAAAATATGGAAGCTCAACAAACAAGCTCGACCAGAGTACAGTATCCTCCCAGGTGGCGCATGTCTGCAGTGTCGTTGGCTGAAAGCGCGCGCCACTTCGTAAAACAGTTTTGTCAAGTTTGTTCGTCGACCGCCCATAACTTGATAAATGACAGTATCTGAGGTTGACTTGATAATTATGCGATGGAAAAGAACCGTGAATGTTCTTCAGGAACAAAGTCCGAACGACGAGGAACTTCTCTTGGGGAGAATGCGCTGCCTGGAAAAGCTCGGTGACTGGCAGCACCTCCATCAACTCGCGCAAGAGAAGTGGCCCACAGTCAAGGACGATCTGCGCGTCAAGATGGCCCGTATGGCATCAGCTGCTGCTTGGGGACTCCACAAGTGGGAGTCGATGGAAGAGTACGTTTGCTTGGTGCCACGAGACTCGCTCGATGGCGCATTCTACCGAGCCGTCCTGGCTCTTCGTCAGGATCAGTTCGACTATGGCCAGACGTTGATCGAGAAGGCGAGGGATCTGCTAGACTCGGACTTGACGGCCATGGTGGGAGAGAGCTACAGCCGGGCTTACGGCTCGATGATTCTGACACAACAGCTAGCTGAACTGGAGGAAGTGGCGCAGTATAAGCTGTACCCGGAAAGAAAGCAAACCATCCGGGAGACGTGGTGGAAGAGGCTGATGGGATGCCAGAGGAACGTGGAAGACTGGCAGAATATCCTTCAGGTAAAATGAAATAAAAATAATGTAAGATAGTTAAGATAAACCACAATAAAATAGAAATTGTAAAATAATATCATTAACACGAAAAGAAAATACCAAGCACTGAAAATACTGACTGGATGTTTTCAGGTTCGCGGGTTGGTGCAGAGCCCTCATGAGGATATGCGAGCTTGGTTGAAGTTTGCTTCCTTGTGTCGGAAGACCCGTCATAACTCGTTAGCCTACAGGATCTTAACCACCTTGCTCGGTTATGATCCGAAGAAGCAGCCTGGGCTAGCGGTGCCAACAAGCAGTCCGCCGTTGTTTTACGAGATGATCAAGTACATGTGGCATCATGATGAGAAGCAGTCGGCTTACCATCAGTTACAGAAGTTCGTGGTATCGAACGGTGGGATACGAGGGAATGTGAACGATCCGGTGGCGATGGAATTCAGCAAGCTGCTGGCCCGGTAAGTTCCGCAAGCCAGCTTTCATGAACAACCAGAAGTTGGTGGAATACAGTGATGATAGTGTTCTGGTTTCAGCTGTTGTCTGAAACTGGGAGAATGGCAGGAAGAGCTGAACGAGCGGAACGCTTCCATGGATGAACGAAGTATTCCACAGGTTAGTGAATATCGAACAGTGAATATCGGACAGGACTTGATTGGGTTTGTGATGCTAAACCACATACTATTGTGAATGGGACGTGGGCAAATGAATCGAACCAGGATTGTTTCGCCAAGTTGCGCAAACTTTCAGCAAAAACAATGGAAATGTGCGCCACTTGCGAAAAACCATCTGGTTCCGTTCATTTGCCCGCGTCCCCTATCACTAAAATAATTTGAGCCAGGGGAAAAAAGTTATTGGTAAGAGCTTTGAGTTTGTGTTGGATAAAGTTTGTGCTGTTCTGAGTATGACCGAGGCTTCAGGCTGATTACGTCAACACTTGTCCGTTTGCCTACAGATTATTCAGTGCTACAGTGCGGCCACAGCCCACGACCCGTCCAACTACAAAGCCTGGCACGCTTGGGCCTCCATGAATTTCGAAGCCGTCCTCTACTACAAACAACGGGCTCAAGCCCCCATCTCCTCCAGTTCCTCCGACAGCCTTTCCAGTGGACCCGTCTCACCCGGTCGCCCCGCCACCATCCCCTTCCCAGCACAGGCCATCCATTCCTACTGCATCCCGGCCATCAAGGGCTTTGTCAGCTCCATCGAACTCTGTCGAGGCAGCGCCCTGCAAGACATTCTTCGTCTGCTGACCCTCTGGTTCGACTACGGCCATCTTCAAGAAGTGTACGACACGCTAGTCGACCAGCTGAAAAGTATCCAAATCGAACACTGGTTGCAAGTCATACCTCAACTCATAGCTCGAATAGATACACCCAGGCAGTTAGTTTCGAAGTTGATCTGCCAGTTACTGACCGACATTGGTCGCATTCATCCACAAGCTTTAATCTACCCACTGACCGTAGCGGCGAAAGCTACGGTGGAAGCTCGGAAGAACGCAGCAAACAGGATACTAAAGAATATGAGGGAACACAGTGGCAACTTGGTCAATCAAGCGGGGATGGTCAGTGAGGAACTGATTAGGGTAGCCATCTTGTGGCATGAGATGTGGCATGAAGCGTTGGAAGAAGCGAGTCGGCAGTACTTTGGTGAGCATAACGTCAAAGGCATGTTGGCGACGTTGGAGCCGTTGCATGTGGCCTTGGAGAGTGGACCGCAGACAGCGAAGGAGACGTCGTTCCACCAAACGTATGGACGGGACTTGGCGGAGGCCCATGAATGGTGTAAGAAGTACCAACGGACAGGCAATGTGAAGGAACTGACGCATGCCTGGGACTTGTACTATCATGTCTTTCGAAGGATATCCAAACAACTACCGCTGGTAAACCATGTGCCTGCTTTTTCGTTCCACTATTTGATTTCTTGTGGCTCGTGTTGTCTGATATTCAGAATGGAGACCTAGGCAAACAAAGTCGACTGGATTATATCCAAGTGGCGCACGCTTCCAGCTTATAATACTGAGAAAGTGCGCCACTGGCGAGAGTGATCTTGTGGAGTTTGTCGAGCTGCCAACGGTTAAATTTATATCTGATTGAACTTGCGGAATAAACTTGAAGTTAGGTGGATTTGAATAATGAGATGTTTTGCTGATTGCAGATGACGTCGTTGGAGCTGCAGTACGTCTCACCGAGGTTGATGGCGTGTCGGGACTTGGAGCTGGCTGTGCCGGGTACGTACGATCCTGGTCAGCCGGTCATCCGGATTGCGGAAGTACAAGGCCAGGTGCAAGTCATCACGTCCAAGCAGCGACCAAGGAAGATCTGCATTAAGGGGAGTAACGGCAAGGACTACACTTTCTTGCTAAAGGGCCATGAGGATCTTCGGCAAGATGAACGAGTGATGCAGCTGTTCGGGCTGGTCAATAGCCTGCTGTTGGGGAATCCTGATACTGCCAAACGCAACCTGACGTAAGTTTACAAGATCTTTTAGATGGTTTTGAGTTTTTTTCTGTTGAGTTTGGTCTGTTCGTAGGATTCAACGATATGCTGTGATACCGCTCAGTCCAAACAGTGGGCTTTTAGGTTGGGTTCCTCACTGTGACACTCTCCATGCACTGGTCCGAGATTACCGTGAGAAGAAAAAGATACTGCTGAACATCGAGCACCGTATCATGCTTAGGGTAGGTTGGAGACAAACTTGTGCGAAATCTGCCTTTTCCATCATGATACTCAAGTTACCGATGTGACGTTTCTGCAGATGGCACCTGACTACGATCATTTGACACTCATGCAGAAGGTTGAAGTGTTCGAACATGCCTTGGAAAACACTAACGGCGACGACCTGGCCAAAGTATTATGGCTGAAGAGTCCCAGCTCAGAAGTACGCATTTCATTACCTTACCAAACTTATAAACTTTGGCTTGAGCTGGATAAGTAATACAGTGATAATCGAGCGGCATCTTTGGCTTTTTTCTACGTTTGTTCAAGTCTCTAGAAGCAAATTTGAAGCTCTTCGCACATTCTTTGATACGCGGCTATGCCTGTGACGTACTAAAGAAGTGAGGATTATTACTGTAGTACTTCTTGCAGGACTGGTTTGATCGGAGGACCAACTACTCTCGGTCGCTAGCTACCATGTCGATGGTCGGTTACGTACTCGGTCTAGGTGATCGTCACCCTTCCAACCTGATGATGCATCGTCTCAGCGGCAAAGTTCTTCACATCGACTTTGGCGACTGCTTTGAAGTGGCCATGCATCGCGAGAAGTTCCCTGAACGCATACCTTTCCGTTTGACTCGCATGCTGGTGAACGCCATGGAAGTTACCGGTATCGAAGGCAACTTCCGATCGACCTGCGAGAACGTCATGAGCGTCATGCGCAACAACCGCGACAGCGTACTAGCCGTCCTTGAAGCCTTCGTCTACGACCCGCTGTTCAACTGGAGACTACTGGACGCCAAGAAGACCTCATTTCATAGTGGGGATTCCCTAGCGTCGTCTTTCATGGGTGGCGAAAGTGAAGACCCGCTGTCGTTCAAGTAAGATACAATTAGTTAGGGAAACTCAATTGAGGACTGACCATATCTTTCTCTAGGTATGAGCCAAGTCCTGTGCCAGCTTCCTCGTTGAGATATCATTCGAGTGATCATGCCTCGGCTGATGGGGATGCTGTTCAACCTGATGCGGTGAACAAGAAAGCCGTGGCTATCCTGAATAGAGTGAGGGATAAGTTAGCTGGGAAAGACTTTACGAAGGAACCGGTGGACGTGAAGACGCAAGTTAACATGTTGATTGGTAATGCCACGTCTCATGAAAACTTATGTCAGTGCTACATTGGTTGGTGTCCGTTTTGGTGAATGTATTTGTGTCTCGTAACCCGGTTGTTAGACCACATTTGTGCTTTCCTTTTATTGCAACTTGCTTTCAGTTCGTAATAGTGTTTCGAGTATTTTACTGTCATATTTCACCATGGGAAGAAGAATACGCAAAACGAAAAGTCTCTTTCTCCTCTACGGTACCGAGAAAGAAATGACTGTGCCAGGAATCTCAGTCGCGAATTAGTACGAGGGAAGTTTGAAATGTTTTCAATTTAAGATATGGTAGTACACGGAATTGAAACACATCTGGATATCAAGCAAGAAAATTCTGATTTCATGAAAAGTTTGATGTTTATTTGCGAAGTACTGTACCGTTGTATTCTTGGATGAGGCAAGCAAAAGTACAATATAGAACTGGTGCGAACCGTGATACTAGGTAATTTAGAATGGGACCCCGTTGCACTCTGGACCGAGCCTTACCGCTACAGATGCTTTAGTTTGCTCTTGAGAAGATGTCGGGACCAAAGTCTTTAATTGCCGGAGTCTGCTCCTCCTCCTACATACAGAATACAGTCCTACCTGTGAGATGTGACAGTTCAAACGCCCGATTTCAGTTCTGGACGGTACGTGTGTACGCAGGGCTGCTCGCTATGATGTTCGCATGAGACCGATCAGCTGATCGGACACGCGTATGATTACTTGATCAAGTCAAGCCATAACCGGACGTCGATCAGCTGATCGTGGTGCGCAGTGCCAGCAGTCTCGTGCAGAAACGCTGTTCGGTTGCAGAAGAAGCAATTGTCACATCTCACAGGTAGGACTGTATCTGTTAGCATCTGCTCTGTACTTGCTCCACGAGGGAACGGTTGTTGAGTTAGCAACCCGCTTTTGCAATTGTTAAGTTCGGCACTGCATGTGTTGTATCGCTTGGCTGATTTTCGGTCTCAGGCTCATTGACATGGAATTCAAACCCCTTTTGAATTGAAAGTTTTTTGAAATCTTTTGAAACTCGGTGCTGTATACGAGTGATACCATTCGACCGTTCGTTGTTTTCTCTGTCGATTCGTGCAAAACTGTTCGAGAATACATTAGCCAAAACAGGTGAAAATAAGGGGCGAATACAACAACTAAAATATGGAGTGGCTAACTCGGCAATCGTTCTCTCTTATGTTAGGACCGGTAAGTTATCCTGATCATCTTGATTACAAGATATCGATTCAAAAGTGGGTGTTCCGTTTGACATCTGTTTTACCCCCGATAGCTTTATGGCCGAACCAACAAACATATTTTGGAGCTAATTAAGAAGAAGGCAATTTTCTGTTGCTCACGGTTGTGTGTCCGTTGTTGGCTTTGGAGCATTTGAGGTGATCTATGCCATCATTCACCCCTGGTAGATGTACTGTAAGTGCTGATCAGCTGGGTCACTTTTCGGACCCGGTGCGTGTATTAATATCGCTAGCAAAAATCCACACATATGAGGATCAGCTGTAATTCACTGTACATAAATATGGGACAGCTCATTCCTGTAACGAATGTGCAAAACGACACTTTCGAGTGTTTTACGCTTCAGACATCTCGCATCCAGAATCATTCGCAGAAGCTCCATCATTGCCTTCATCTTCCCTCACCAGAATGTAAGAAAGACGACTCGTTGTAGCTACTGATATCCGGAATATTCTCTTCTTCATCTGCGTCCAAATCTACAGTCATTCCTGCAATATCTTCCGATGGTTCTTCGGGCAGAGATTCATCCCTACGCAAGATGCGAGCCGCGTAGAAAGATCCCTGAACAACCTCCGGAGTTATCTTTGCCCAAGCGTTCGAGATGAATTGCACGAAGTGTCTTCTGCTTGGCTTCTGAATATATCCTGACTTACTGAAGTTGATGTTATTCTTGCGCCAGTGACGGTACTCTTCCTTGAAATAGTCCTTGAAGGGTTTATTCACACTTACGTCGAGAGGTTGCCACTGACCGGTCACCCAAGGGGAATCAGGATCTGCTGTACGTTACGCCACTCCAGACTATCGACATTCTCGTCCATTTTTTGGACCGAAAACTGATCCCGAAACAGCACTGTCATCTGATCTTTTTCCACTGGCGCAGGGAGGTGCATGTTATGGTAATCTTTCTCGATTTCTTGATTCCACCAGGCTTTCTTCGCACTGAAAATTACGAGATTAGAAGGCGCGTTGAGTTTCTTCAGATAGCTGTCCGCAAGTTTTCCTGATTTGGCCGCCGTCTTGAAAATTATTTCGGCTGGAAATTTCGTGCCGTCGGCCTTAATCGTCAGGTTGATGGTCATGCCTTCTTTGTCGCCTTGTGGATGCTTCACAGGTACCTGTAACAGCTCCGGTCACCGAAAGAGAAGCTCCAGCTTCTCGCAAAAATTTCAGGACTGATGTTTCGGGCTTATTCCTACCTGTTTCACTCCTTTGGGAGACAAAGTCTTCTTTCCTATAATAACCATACGGATCATGGTTTGGTCTCAGTTAAAGATGCGGCTCTTCGGGGTATTCCTGTTGTAAACGAACTCCTGGATTTAAAGGAAGAAGTAGTGCGATTCCTGAAAATAAGACCTGGCTTCAAATAAATTCTAACATGCTTCACACCATCCGGTTAACCATTATATATAAAAGTGAGGCTTGGCAAGCGGTCTCGTCAGGTCAAATTAAAAAATTGTCCGTCAAGTCAAATTAAAAACCAGGCACTTACTAGATCCTGGGCGGCAAACGTTAACTTCCGGCTGATGTGCGTTACTGCTCGGTATACGATCCCGTAGCGGTTTGGAAAGTCCAAGGTCCATCTGTTTGATGCCTTGAAGCCTGTTTCACCATGATCCCCAAGCACGACTTCCATAGCCTTCTCCTCCACATCTCTGTTTGACACTTCCAGACACCGGTGACGCTGATCTAAGACATACACTTTCCATCTTCGGGTACGTCACAGGTCGCTTCTTGCTGATTTTCGGCGGTCCTGCAGCTTTAGAAACCTAGCGGATCAGTGTTGACTTAGGGATGTTCACACGGAGGGCATATTTTCGTATAGAAACCCCACTGACGCTCTTCTCCAGTTCGTAATCGTCCGCGATGCGACGTTTTTCCGCATCGGAGTAGTCGTGCTGGTTGCGCTTCCGGACTTTACAATGGTTTGGCTCCATCGTTGTACAAGACAAAGGCACCAAAGGAGGAATTTATCAGAAGCAAGAGATGATTCAAACTCGCAAGTGGTTAGTGGGAAACAAAAACTGAAATTGAATGTAAAATTAAACCAGGTATTTATCGACCGCAAACAACTGTGTGAAAAGGCCACACCCGGGGGGCTCACTAAGCTAAGTGGGTCCGAAAAGTGACCCAGCTGATAAGCAATTTACAGTATACTCTTGTAAATGTTTGCGAGCTATCGACAAATTTGAACGAAGGGCGGTCAACATAATTTGGTTGGGTTTGTTTTGTGGATGTACAGTAGATGCTCTCAACGTTTGACTTCTTCGAGTACCCAGTGACGAATGTGAAAACGAAGTTTTTAGTAGTACGGTTTTTGATATTCTTTCTAAGGTGGACATGCAGTTAATACAGTAATTTTCTCGACAGACAATAGAGAGGGAGACAGTCTAATCCAAATACAACGGTCCAGCCGAAAAGCTCGCTCTCTCAAAAATCCTCACGCGCCACTCGTATCCATTTGTGGCGCCGTGTACAGGGTCCCGTACTTTCGCTTTTCTTGGCAATAGTTCGTCATGTAGCGCTACAGCAAAGTGGCAAACACAACCAGCACACAGAATCCCGCAGTCGCGTAAAGTTTCCCACAACCGCTCGATCCGGCTTGGCTGCCACCGGCCTCCGAACCGGTCTGATTACTGGCATCCAGTGCTACAGTGTCACCACCATTTCCACCTCCGCTTCCAGAAGGATCTCCAGATCCGCCTCCGCTGGCGCCTCCACTCGCGCCTCCGCCACCACCAGGATTAGAACCGGAACCTGATCCCGTGCCCGTACCCGTGCCCGTCGGCAGGTTTCCTTGTGCATCTGGTCGGACATATGACGCAACGTATTGTTTGATCATGTTTTTCCCAATAAAAGGTTTGTTGTTGCAGGCCTCCGCGCTCGCACAAACACAGGACTGGGCACCATTGGCAAACGGATGTGTAAAACAGTGTCCAGTGGGTGACCGAGCAGCAGTTACATTGAGGCCATCTTTTACGAACACATCCATAATGATGCATCCACGAAAAGCTCTCTCGACTACAACATACGAGCATGTTTAACAATAGCAGTATTTCGACGATGCGTACTGTTGTCTTATAGTGCTTATATGGCGAAGTTTCATATCCGTTACCTGCAATTCCGTCTGGAGCCATAAAATATACAGTTTGACATCCCAATCCGGAAACACCGGAGTCAGAGTATTTGGGGTTAATACTGACGCAGCCTCTCGTATACGTGTCAAGGATAGCCCTGGTTGACGCCAGACATCCTGGGTCATTCTGGTTGGGCTCCAAGAGGTCATTAGGGTGATCCAGATGATAGGTAGAGCAAGCAATGCACCTTGTAACAGCTGCAGACTAAACTCTTCTAACACATTCAACGGATAGGAGAAGCTCGTTACAAACAGTTACGGCTCACCTGCGACGAAGGTGAAGGAAGTTGAAGATATCACCAGCCATACAGCAAGAAAGCCTTCTGAAGAAACGGCAGCCCTCAAGGTACCAATACTGATTGACAAATCCGGCAATCTCAAACGCATCTGGAGGCCTTCTGTTTGTAGTACGTCGTAACAAGAAATGTATATTGAAGTCTTTCAATGCCGATTAATACAAGACACAATCACAATATATTATCCACATGCTGTGTGAATCTCTGTTTTGGTGTTTTGCCATGACGAAGAATACGACTTTGAAAAACCCGTCACTATTTACGCGGCAATACTGCCTAGCAATTACGTCTCAAAATCTGCTCTGCAGGAAAGGGCCGGAGACCCTCGCACTGTTCGCTGTAAACTGTTCCTTCAAGTTGGACTAGGTTGCACTGGCACACGGCCGGCGAATTTCTTGAAGACATTCACTAGACCAGTGGTCATAAATTAAGTGGCAGCCATTGTCAACCAAAGGTGAGTAACGGGGAAGGTTGTGGCCCATGCATGGTTGATGGCGATGGGCAAATGGGCGTTGCTGTTTTTAACGTATAGAGACCCAATATACCCATAGAGGTGCTCCGGAAACTGCAACCCAAGTGTTGGCCATGGTGAAGGCGAAACTGACCACGTGCACGTAGAAAAGGTTGACGTAGTACAGGTCTGCAATGGAGACGAAAACAGGTCCGGTAGTTGTGGTCTTCGTGGATGAGGAACAGCAGGAAGGCATCGAGAGAAAGAGCGCCGCGATGTCGCAGCTGACACGGAAAACTGCTCGGAAGATCGACCCATTTTGTTGAAGTCGTGGTTGAGCTGCTCAGCATGAGAGCGTGTAACGGAATAACGACGGTTGAGATTGTCAGCCACGATGAATTGTTGTCCATGTTGAACAGATATTAAATCTTCCAGGCAAGGTCGACCGAGGATCCAAGACTACGTTTGATGTTGCGAGCAGAGTCATGTCTCCTCGCGTGAACTACAGACCTGCGAAGGATGTTACTCACTTCTCCCGAGATCTTTACACGGATTTACGGATCGGCTCCGTCGAAATAAACCGGTAGGTCAAAGACTAGGAAATTCAAACAGGAAGAACAATGCGGGGGGCCGCGGGCGGGAAATCGGCATACAGGTGTCGCCGGCACATGCTCTGCTTATAGTTTCTTGATCGAGCACCCCGATCTGGATATTTTGCAGCTGGTTTACCATCAAGCTTCGAGGTACATGTCCAAGTACACCGGAGCCGAAGGATAAGATCTGCAGACCACGAATCAGACTAATCCTCTCTGGTACTACGTGGTAATTTGACAGAGTAGGAGGCACCCCACGAACCAATTAGTCCTGCATTTGAAGGTATCTCGACGCGATGGATGGACCGCGGGACGGCGGGTAAGCCACTTTGGCGGAAAAGGTTAGACTGTGGTTCACCACATGCAGTTCAGACTCGAACAGCGGATCCCGTGAGGGAACCTTTCCGTTCTCCCGCGGTCTAGAAGAAATTTTTTATATTTTGGATACTCGAAACCACGAAGTCTACCTTGTGCTACGCTTCGTTTCGTTTTTTTACATTTGAAATCTGAAAACAAAAACCAATAAAATCTTAAAATCTCGGAAGATACAATACTTTAAGTTATCAAGGTCGGCAATCAGCGACTTTTCCAGATATGGGTGCTCCGGTTGGACGACACCAACATCTGTTTTTAGTAATTTTATTTTTCACTAGTTACACCAACATGTATTCGTTCCACCAACATGTATTCGTTCCACCAACATGTATT
>BDGG01000006.1:2070106-2106698 GCA_001949185.1 Ramazzottius varieornatus
TTTTTGTGTCGGCAGATTACCAGCGTACTCACAGTGAGCACAGAACTTCAACTGGAGGAAATTGGAAGGCGTAACCCAAATTAACCAATAGACAACTTTCAGAATTTCGAAATTGTGGAGATTGGCAGGCCGTTAAGGCCAACGTGGGAAAAGAAGCCCTGGCTGTTTTGATTTGTTACTGGACGCACCGATGACACCAAGTTTGTCCTAAGCCTCGTATCGGTAGAGGAAGCTCTCCTCAGTGTTTCATTTTTTCCCTAAACAGATGGTAGCTATGTATCTCGAGCAAAGACAGGAAACCTAAAATACTCCCGAAACTACCCGAGATCGTAGGGACTTTTTCCAGCCTGCGGAAGTTGTACTGACCAGTGGTCATCAGCTGCGTTTCGGTGATAAGACCGCAGACCAGGCAATGAAAAAAGTTTGATTCAAACCGGGCAAAATGGAAATTATGGGGAGCGAAAAAGTGCCGTATTGTACACACAATGAGTACGGTGGTAATCAGGGTGTTAAGTCACGCAATGCTCAGCTGAGTTTGGTGAAACATATGTGCTCACCGAAAGGGAGGCGAGAGAGAACCCTCTTCCTCGTCTCTGCCACAGCTCCAATCGCAATATCTCGAAAGATGATATTCAGAACTTTTAGAATGACCCCATAATTCCTGGCGCATAGCTGATCATATTCACTACAGGCATTCCTAATCTTTTCATTCGTATATCCGTTCCTACTCACAGACGTTGCTGCGCATATGGAACTGCCTACTTGATGCTCTGCGAAACGTTGGGCTTAAATATGTTCGCTGACAAATTCAGTCAGGGCGAGATGTCAGGGTGACGCACCTGTGGCTCCATTGCAGTACTGATTAGACTGGTTAAAATAGTTATGCGAATATCTCATCCAAATACAGATAATATGCAGATGTGGAGCGGCTTTAGTCAGTTGCAATCCGATCCCTACAGCGCATGTACTGCCATTTGGAGTTGCGGTTTACGACTTGGTTTGCAGTTTAGAGACCTGTAATGCTTCGTGGACGTCACGCCGTGACGCGTCCTTGGGGGTGTGCCAGGCGTCAGTTGGCGGAACAGGGTTCAGCGTCAGGCCTACGGTGATGCATGGCGCATGGTTTATGAGGCATGGCAGCATGCTGCATTGCTATTGTACAGCCGTCGCATATTATTATTATTATGGCGGTGGAAAGTGGACCGCAGACCTCGAGGTCGTTCCGAAAAGGAAAATGGACTGACTGGCGACCGATAATTGCGGGCAACGATCAGGTGAGGTACGCACCACCTGTTGACGTGCGTGGTATGGTGCGGCGGTGTGGTCAGTTCTTACTTACAGCGACGCTTGGTTTCGAAATCGACTTCCTCATTCAAAATCAATGAAATCACACAAGAATGAAACACTGCACTATAGGTGATGTCGCTAGTGTATCGAATGGACTTGCCAATTATATTATACAGCTTTGCGGCCTCAAAGCCACGTTCTTATGCGTATGCCAAAAGTCGAAATTTCAATTGCTTGGCCTGCAACGTCATGTCCAAATATGGTTCCATGAGAACCGCATACTATGCCCGGGACGGTACAACCGATTTATACAGTCTCTCATGAACTGTTATCAGACTTTGGCGAAACTGCGAGATCGTCATTGTCCATATCCGCATCTTCGTCATCTTTCTGATTATTCGGGAGATGATAGGGAGCCGGAAGTTTACTCAAACCAGACAGATCGCTGATGTTGTCATAACGACTCACGGATTTCTCCACTGAATCTCCTGGTTCTGGCATCTTGTTCAAACCATGGAGCGTTTCGTTACTTCGCCTACTGTTTTGTGGATCTTGCGCAGAGTTGTACGCAGTGCCCTCTGGCAGGAAGCTCGAACCCGGTACTTCGTCCGGGTTATGAAACGTTTTGTTGACATGGTTGTCGTACTGAATGCTCTTTGGAGGGTGGGAAGCGCTCGGTATCTTCTTCAGGCCACGCAGAGCACTGTTATCCCGAAGAAAATCTTCAAGATCCATCGACGGGTAATTCGACTTGGGTTCTTCGTTGAAGTTATGCAGAAGTTCACCGTCTAGATCATTATCTGCATCGCCGTTTGGAGGACGATAAGAATTAGGTATTTTCTCCAGGCCATGGAGGGTTTGGTTATCTGAAGGATAATTTTTGGCAACATCCAGAGGGTAGTAAGTAATTCTATATCCTCCTGCGGAGGCAGTGTCATTCCTGGAAGGAGTCGGATCATCTTTGGACGGCTGGTGTGAACTTGAACCTCTGCTCCGTCCGTAGGTTCCATTGCGCACAGGATGGCCGGCAAAAGTGTACGGCTTGCGCTCGTGGGACACACCCGAAAGCTCGTTTGTTCGTCGCGATGGAACAACCCTTCCTGTAAGGAGGTCGTACGTCGGAATGGGGATGCGCTCGTTTCTCGATGGTCTCCGCTGATGGAGTGATTTCGTCAGGCCGCGCACGAGTTTAACAAATGTGGGATCGGCTGGAGCATCGCACGTCTGGTATTCTGGGCGAAAGATAACGGGAAGTAAGTCGTGGCTTTTCATGCAGAAGGGGAGAAGAACTTGGTCGATGAGCTTGTCGATCTGGCGCTTTCCGTGGTACGACATGCTACCCGGATGAGCTCGCGTATTTACGACGATTTCCGGTTTGAGACAGAAACCGGTTAAAAAGTTGGCTTCAATGCAAGCGTACATGATCTCGAGACCGTCTGGACTTGAGTCGTCGTACAGATGATACCATACTTTGTGCACTGAAAACATTCGAAAAGTGATTCACAATGGTTCGTGCAGTTATTGCAATACACGAAAAAAATTCTGTCTGTTTCGAATGTGTTCGATACCAATTTTTTTTCAACTGGTATGGGACTTCACCTGGAGCCACATAGTCATTGTCGAAAGTCAGGTGATAGTCCACGCCGGCCGGAGTACTGAGAATGTCGTTGTCTTCAGTGATGCATCGAGGATATCCCGCTTCCGTGTGCTCGATCGCGTTGTACTTCCTAACACAATGGACGGCGTGAATATGGCTGTCAGGTAGATATACCGTCCCTTTCGGTACAAAGGAATAAATAAGCTCGGCGTTGTAGATCTGCACAGGGTTTGTGGTCGACTCGGGTAAATAGCGATACACGTGATATGTTTCCAGCTTCTGGAAAAGAACCAGCGGTAAACCGGTGAACGTGCCTCTCAATAGATAACCATTGCTGATGGGCATGCGGCAGTACTCTGCTACCTTCAAGAGGTTTGCCATCACAGGATTTCGCAAAACATTTGGAAAACATCCGCGGTGAGGACCGATGGAAATTTCGTTTCTGTTATCAGGGCGGTAACGCCGCATAGGTGCCTGTAATCTGAGTTTTGGGTGCCAAGTGCGCAACGCTGTGTCAACTTGCATATCGTTGCAGGGTTGCTTGTCGTATCCAATCGCTAGTAGAAAAAGGGAATATTCTTAGAGATGCAGCATTTAATCATCTCAAGCTGACGAACGCCGTATAGAATGCGCACCTGTTCCGAAGACGATCCACAGTATGACGGTGACGAGCCGCATCCACACACTCATGGCGCCAGAAGTTGGTGTCAATTTCGAATTCCGTCAAAAGACACCGTTGCGTGAATGGGCTAGGAAACAAAGCATGTCCAACAAAGTCTGGATTATGAAGGATCTGTCCGTCCAGGCCTTAAAAGCCTTAATTCTGAACGCGAAACTATGGACAAGAAAAATTATTGTGAAACACTTTGGAGGTAACAGTTCTGCAAGACCCTGGAAAAGTTCTCACTGCCATACAGTAGCACCTCACACGCGCACAGGACCAGCAGGAAAAGTTTTACAAAGCAAAGATGTCCTACAACATGGTCTCGGTAACAGATAGCCATCCAAGACGATGCAATCGGTCGATCGAGCCAGTAGACCGCGTTTTTTCACTGGTCTAGAAGGAGCAATGTCAAGGCATTGCTTTCCCTCTTTGAGCTTTCATTGTTTTTCGTACTCGTAAAAAACCCCGGACCGTCTGTCGGGGCCTTGGAAGTGCTGCTTGCTCGACATACAGGTGGCGCTATCAGGTGAGAACTTAGCTGATAGCATTTGAAGTGGTGCTGGTTCCCCGCTGCCAGCTTTCCACTGCAACCAACAGTAAAACGGTGGTAAGCGGTCAGCTGCCGACATATAAAACATTTCAATCCAGCTGAACGAGTCATTTCTTAAGGATATGTCCAAAGGGCAAAGCCGATGGCGCGAAGGACGAGGAAAAGAAAAGTACGAGGTAAACGACATAATTCGGCCGTACGAATTTTTGGGACGTAATTCTGATGGCATAGAACGTTTGAAAATTATCGTCAACGCTTGATTGATTTCTCATCGTACGCCTGTTGATGCAAATTTAGCCTTTTCAACATTAGACCGACCCATCTTTCTCCCAAGAGCAGTTTCTTCGACCCGAAACTTCATCTCATCCCAAAACCTCTCCAGTGCTCTGGGAGATAAGTTCGTCTACCTCGGTAACGAAAACCCAAGCGAGGTGGTACAGTGAGCTCAGAAATACAACCCGTCGTAATTACGTCCCAAAAACAGGTGCGACAGAATTATGTCGTTTACCTCGTATAGCTAAAACGATTTCAGCGCGTACTGTTCGCTCCGTCACGATGGGAAAATCACGGGACAGTGCAAATTATGGGACAGGCGGAAAGGACGGCCAAATGGAAGTTCGACCGTAGAAAAGTGTCGAAAAGTGTATTACTGTGAATCGGTCGAGTATGTACGTCCTTCCCTACCGCCGTAGCGAAAAGGCCTGTACCGTAATTTTGACTGTCCCTTAACTTTCCATCATGCGTGTACATGTATTGTACATGTATTAGAAGAGAGTATTTGTTCTTCGCTAACGATCGCGATTGCGATACAGTCGCATTGTCTTCGCATCGCAAAATGATGTGGGTATTCGGCTATCCCGAAACGACTTTGAAACGACAGGCTCCGCTCCGTTACTGTCGCTGAAAGCAATGGTATACGCGAACTGACGTCACACTCTATAGCGCCTTGCTCTCAGCTGCGGAACGGCGGAAAATGGCTGATTTCATACATTTTGACCCCCTTTCGCTGAGTTTAAGTCTGGTTGGCTGAGACGCAGTTTACTCGCTTCCGGAAGGCATCAACTTGAAGAAGGATGATTTCACCACACTTTGATACCAAGCTTGAACATGTGGGTGCTCTGGAAGAGGATCGATGAGCACCCAAAGTCCATGACGATACTTTGGCAGAGCATCGTCATACGACAACAATACGATTGCAATAGAGGCACTCTCCTCCCATTTTCGATGACGTGGAGGAGCCATCGTCGTTGTATCGCGATCGTCAGCGCAGAACGAATAGACGTCGTGTCTGGTCGGACGGGCTCGACGGTGACCATACGATGACCGTCGCTCCTTCACGTCATCAAAAATGGGTGGAGAGTGCCTTTATCGTTACCGTCAAGCTATCGTATGACGGTATTTGAGCAAGAGACCGTCATGGAAAGAATGCCTGTCGATGGCTTCCTACAATTCCCCCATGGCCATCTTGGCATCGAAATGTAGGGAATTCATTTCTCTTTCATTTAATGCCAATCAAGAATGAAAAGAGTTTGATAAAAAGATCAAAACCGAAATCCAGTCGAGGGCGGTGAAATTACAGAGATTAAGCTGCCACCGCCGGATGAAAGTCCGACTGTAGGTAAAATGAGATGCAACGTCACTCATAAGCGCAGCAGTTGATCTTTGATTCAAATAGTTGGGCAGCCAACATGCTTCCCAATGCTAGCTAACCGTAACTCCGATTACGCTATTGTCCGAAAGTAAGGTGGAGCTCCGGAGAGCAAACCGTAGTTACACGTCATGGCAAGGCCAAATGAGATAATTTTTTTTATTATCATGGAACCGTTTTCAAATTTCGAAAAATGCAGAACAAACGAAAAAGAAGCCTAGCACAAGGTGGACTTCCTGGTTCCGAGTATCCAAAACATAGAAGACTTCTTCTGGACCGCGGCAGAATGGAAAGGTACCTAAAGCACAGGCGGCATTTCGACACGAGAACGTTCTAAGAAACTCGAGGATCTTCTTCCTCCCGTGTGATCTGCAACTCTTTCTTCCCGACTTCTTTGAGCAGGCTCGCTCCGGACTTTCAAATCCAATACTTCGCCCGTTCGAGATCCTGGGCTTTGTTGGCTGCGTAACCCGCGTTCTCCGCCGGTCCACCAACATGACTGTCGCACAGCGTGTCCGTCCCAGACTAAGGCCTTTTATTCCTTCGAACGAACCAGCGTCATTCCATCAGGCCGCGTCCTTATGTCATCTCTCAGCACAGCATTGGGCTCGATTATCGCGTGAGACTGGCAGGTGACCAAAGCACGGCTCAGTGATTTGTTCAGGACTGAGTGGCGGCTGTGTCGACCAGCACTGTACCTGCAGCTAAGTGCATGGCTCCCGTAGACGTCGACCGTTGCCGAACATCTGCAGATGTGCGGTGCGCAGACAGGCGCGCCCATTCGTGGGCCTACCGAGATCCGCAGAGTGTCGTCCTCGAGAAGGTTCCCCAAGCTGGATGCCGGCAGGGCATTCAGCCACGCAACCGACTCTTCCGATGAAACCGCCAACATTCTTGCCTTTTCCGTTAGTGAGCTTTCTTGGAGGATTTCTTTGAAGTTCATCTCGACGACCGGCAAATCCCTGGTACGCTGGAAAACGCGAAGGCCCGCCAACGGAAGTTCAGTACCCGACCTCCATCCATGATGTCAGCTCAGGGGTGCACAGTTCATCCACGCCAAAATCAGCAACCATGGAGGTGACGTTGCTTCGCAGAAGAAATAGAGACCAAGTAGACCGAGAGGGCAATCTTCAGCTCGGCGAAGGCCAAGTCCAACTTCTGCGACTGGAAGGCTTACTTGCTTCCCGACCGGATATGTCATGTTGGCTTTCGTAATCTTTGCGGCGTTGCTGGACAACATCATCAAAATTAAAAAAGCAAATTCGGAAATTTCCACACAGGACTACATCGCAAAACGTATAACAACTTTGGTATAAACAGACAGTTCTCCAACAAAAACAAAGCCTGAGGGGCATCTAATTTTCGTAATCTTGATGCCATCAGCTCTGCTTGGCGTCTTCTCTTGAAACACTGCTCGTATGGCTTCAGGAAGGACGGAAGCTCCTAAAAGTAGTAGGTCCACGTTGCTTGGGGGAGTGATTGTCGGGAACATGGCTTTCGCGAGCAACCTGGTTGTCAGCTGGTCCTTCTTGCTTCCACCAACAACGGAGATCGTGGACTTATTCATGTTCAGTTCGAGACCTAGAACTGCATACTGTTCAGCGACCCGCTGGAAGTCTTCGATTACCTGGTCGATCGCCCTTCCAATTGTGGCATCATCGAGATACCAGCAATTAAAGTCCGACTTCATGGACTTGGAAAGCTCTTTGGTGACCAGACAGAAGAAAAGTGGTCTCAAATGGTCGCCTACTGGACTCCAAAACTTGATCGCCGTAGATGAGGGTGGAGGGTTGGTTGTGCATCTGGCAGGCGAAGTGAAGTACAGCGGCAGAGCTTTCTTCACTTCCGCCGGCAACCTACTGCGGAAAACAAAATCAAAGGCATTCTTGAAGTCAAGTTTCCAGCAGAACCTGACATTCTGCGTTGTTTCTGCTGACGAAAAGACAAGCTGCGTGGAGTGCTCCCTCAGCCCCGCCTCTTGTTCCGTAGCCAACTTGTTCTGGACCAAGCTGTGCGCCTACCTGACCAATGACCCGCCTACTGACCACTTTGCCAGCCAGACGACGTAGTGTGCAACCGACCGTTATCGGACGAATACCGCCATTCTTCTTGATTAACGCGGTCAGGAATGCACCGTATAGGATTGGACAGACCTTAACTGGTACCTTCCCGTTCAGGATATATGTGGTAGTGAAGGCTAGCGGCGTTCCCAGCGGCTCAGTTGAAATGACGCCGTTCAGACCGGAAGTCGCGTTTTTCAAATGTTGCGGTCTTAGCCCGTCAGTCTCCCCAGCAGATCATAGCGCACAGCTGAAACAGCATCACGAACCTCCTGGACTGTTACGGGAGAGGCAGCTGGAACTTCATCGTCCATTGGTTCATCAATGGCTGCCTGATCGACCGGATCCTTCTTCTAGAGAGGCTCCGAAGTTTCTGCGGTTCTTGGCGCTATGAAATCTTCCGATGCGAGAGTCCGCACAGCGTCGCTGATGTCCCCTTCATTGAGCTTAGCTCTACTCTTTTACGCGAGACAGTATCACAGGTCAGGTGGATTCTTTCGACCAGCTTTGTTTGGAGGAACGTCCTCACTTGCTTCTGGACGACCGATGTTGGCTTTCACGAGCGATGCGAGAGACTATTTCCCTCGCGAAGACTCGTCAAAGCAAAGACACTTGCACCAGGACTCATCTTCGTTTTTATGCAGGCTGTCCTAAGAATCTTCAAAAAGGCAGCCGCTGTGGCTGGTCTGGCGCCTTGGAGAATACGGCGAAGTGTTCTTGAAGACTGAAAACATCGAAGAAGCTTGTCTTCATGAGTTGCCTGGGACGCTCCTGGCCGAAGTTATGCAGCTTGCTGTTTGGAACGCTTGAAGGCTCGGTCTCTGCAGGACTGGCTGCCTCTGTGCTTGTTCGGACCACTTTTAGTGTCTGTTTTCTTGTCACATAGATAGCACTCGAACGTAGCTTGGCTGGCCCTATTGCTGAAACCAAAACTAATCACGGCAAAAGCGATAATGTGGCTCGCAGAGGGAGAGTCCACTTACGGGGATACCTGCAGGGAGATCGGAACTCCCTGCAGGGTAACTTGATGCACACAGAACACCCTATGCTGTCCAACGAAGGTACGGTAGGTAACTGCTTTGTTGCCACCGCTGTTCAGGCAGAAATTGGGTAGGACGCGGAGAAACGAGACGATGGTTGGAAGGAGGAGGCTGAAAAATTGGTTTTCGTTTTTTGTTTTTCGGTGGGTGTCTTTGTGGTTGATTCTTGATTCGCTGGACAGCACTGATTCTTGATTGAATAACACTTGTAGCACGACCGTACTCTTTGTTAGTACAATGACCCAGTATTCTCTCTCTCCTACTATCCGCTTTTGGTCTTTTGGTCTTTTGGTCTGGGAGTTCTTTGTTTGCTTGCAACGCGATGCGGTCACCAAAATGCTGCAGGTGACCATCGGTCAGGCGCCCCACGGAAAAACAGGGCGGGTTTGGTTCTCACCTCACCAAATTTGGTGGTAGTTCGTTGTGAGTATGTTTGCACGAATCGCGTGCAACCTATTCTCTAGAAAAACAATAACGAGATGGTCAAGGCCCCACTTTATCATGATGAAACATTAGACACATATTGTGGTCAGTCGTGTGGTCAGGAGAAAAATCCAGGTCTGAAAAGCCACCGAGCGGTACCGACGCCGCGTAACCGCTAACACTAGCGTCACCACCACCGGTGGTACCTCCCTGGTTACATTTGCCAAATTTGAAATTTCATTTGATTATCCGGCTCATGTGCAGTTCTACACTTCTTTCTCTTCGATTCACAACCACTATCATCTTGATTATCTGTTTCGACGAGATTAGCGCTCCTCATACTGTGGCGTACAGAATGGAAGCCGTGAGGGAACTGGAAGCTGCTTTTGAGAAAGAAGGGTGAGCGAATGCGCTGACGGACCGGAAGTCATATCAGGATGCAGAAGTAACGCCATTCTTCATTTTTTGTGCAATTCCAGACTCAACTTGCCTCCCTCGCTCGTTCCCTTCATCGATGAAGCTGCTCATGGAATGACGGAGGGGAAAGCTCGATTCGCCGTCTACCAGGCGATGGCTAAGCAGATGCTCGTAAGCCTTTGTCTACTACGCTGCGCCACCACGAAAGACTCCAACTGTTCTGAAGTGTTCTGTTTGTTTTCAGCATGTTGAACAAGTTATCCCGTTCCAGCCCAATGTTGTCCTGGTTTATCCCAGCGCTCTGTTGGAATATATTAGAAAGAAGTTCGGAGGACAGAACAGCGGAGGATTCGGCAAGGGGAAGCCCCTCGTCTCGCTACGTGCAGTCGGCTCGATGGAATGGCGCACTTCCGGTCACTAGCTGTTTTCTCTCCTTCAATTGATTGTTGATTAGTCAAAACATTGCTTCTGTGCGTACAGATTTCTAACCTGTTTTGATCTTGATTGGTTTGTAACCAGGGTGTTGCTTACGAGTATAGTACACAGTGCAGTCCAATAAACAATCAAACGTGCGAACGTACGTGAATACGAGCTTCACTGTATCGCGAATAAGCTGCGCCGCAGCCATTCATCTGAATACTCCACCGTATTATTTGTAGTTCGTGTCGGAAAAGTGTTCTAAGGAATGGACCTGGATGATGAGACGAGTGGAAGCGACAGTGATGAAGAGGAAGACAGCGCGCAAACCATTGTTGAACCTGACGGGGTAGAAGTGGAAGCTGAGCAGTCTGATACGCTGAGTGACGACGACGACGTCTTGTACCAACTGAACGACGTGAGCCCGTTCCTTGCCCGAAATCCCGATATAAAGTGGGAACGCTTTCCTGTAGACAGTGGTAAAACTCGAACTGTCAATAAGATGGCCGGTCAGCCTGGCGTTACTCCCAGCGCGAGATCGCGAGTCGTGACGCTCATGGACACGTTCAGCGTTTTCTTCACGCCATAAGTAAAAGATCTGATCATCCGGTTCACAAATGAAGAGGGGAAAACGCAGTACGGTGATGGCTGGGTCAAATGGATCCTGTGGTGCTAGATGCTTACTTGGGAATTCTACTTCTACAGGGATTGATGAATGACCGTACTGTACCAGTGTGTGAACTGTGGAGTGAAAGCGAAGGAAAAGGAGTTTATCGCGCCTGTATGTCTCGGGAGCGCTTCACCCAGATTACTTGCAGCCTGCGGTTTGACGACAAACCTTCTCGAGAAGCCCGGGTAGCGACTAACAAGATGGCCTACGTCCAGGAGTTGTTTGACTTGTGGAGTAAAGCGCTTCGCGAGAACTACCTTCCCTACGAATTTCTGTGCGTGGACGAACAACTCTTTCCTTTCAAAGGACGGTGCGGCTTCAAGCAATATATTCCGACAGAACCAAGAAGCAAGTACGGCCTGAAACGTTTTCTCCTTTGTTGCTGTAGGACTTCCTACTGCTGCAACATCCAGCTTTACACCGGAAAGGCTCCTGGTCGAGCGGCTGAGAAGAATTAAGGACAGCGACTGGTTCTTGATCTGGTGGAATATCTGGGAAAACAGTCGGGAAGAAACGTGACCACAGACAATTTCTTCACTTCCTTGACGTTGGGAGAAGCTCTTCTCAAGAAAAACATTTCTCTCGTGGGAACAATGCGTAAGAACCGTAAAGAAATTCCTTCCGCCTTCCTGCCAAGCAAGAGCCGCGCTGCATTTTCCTCCTACTTCGGCCACAAGCCCGATTTCACTCTGGTGTCTTACGCTCCGAAGAAGGGGAAAGCGGTAGTGCTGTTGAGCTCCAGGCATTTTTCCCAGTAAGTGACGAATGACGTATTTGCAAGCCGTGAAGACGACTGCTCATGTTACACCTGTGACGTAGTGCGCAACAGGACCAAACTACGCTTGGTGCAGCTGTTGCTCATGACTTCACGACGAATGCGTTGTGAATCAGTATGACCGCTGCACAGCCGTTTCTCTTTGGTGACGTCACGATTTATTTTTTAGAGAAGCTGATGAGGAAAGCCCAGAAGAGAAACCTGAGATCGTTACGCACTACAATCGTACGAAAGCCGAAGTGGACATTCTGGATCAGCTGAATGGAAACTACAGTGTTCGTCGGAAAACTTGTAGATGGCCAATGGCGCTATTTTACGATATCGTCGACATCTCCGCGTTGAACTCGTACGTTGTATGGACTGAGCTGAACCCGGACTGGCATGCTAAATCTCTGATCCGACGTCGGAAGTACCTACACGAACTTAGCAGGAACCTCATGGAAAGCCACTTACGCCGTCGCTTCACCTCCGCCAGTATTCCATCAGATGTATAGTTGCTGATAAAGATTTCCCTGAAAATTCTGTCAGACGGTAATGCAGAAAGCAATCCTTCCGTTGCAAGCGGAACCAAGGCACAACAACGCTGCAGATTCTGCCACCATACCACTCAAAAAGAAGCAGGATCAACTGTAGCTTCTGTAAGGTTGCTGTTTGTTCTGACCACAGAAGTTCTGTTCAAACGGTGGTCTGTGTCGTATGCGCGAAGACGCAGAATTTACTGAAATAAACTTTGAAAGATGTGTTTCGCTAAGTTGAGAGCTTTTCACATGTTGAAGCAATGGTAACACGCGCCACTTGATACGGGATGTGTGCTACTGGATGTTTCAAGTCCCACCCCTGCTTTCAGCCAATCAAATTCGTGTACTCACAAAGAGAACGATCGTATTTTGCAAACACGAAAAGCTTAGTGCTGTAAGTGCTAAACAGCGACAAGCACGGGCATCTCTCCACGAGGAAAATTCCACCTGCAACACTGCACACGGCAGTCTTCTGACCACAGCACCACATGATAAAAAGCGTACCTGGTGGACCTATGTCGCCTTCAGTACATATAGAGTAAGGAATAGAAGCTGGATAAATGTCGTTGGAACTGGAAGAACGATGAGATGAAGAAAATCTGTGTAGGGCTGATGAGCTGGCTTTTCCGTCGGTTCTTCGCTTGAAGTCTCGAAACCTGTAAATCTGTCCAGCGACAGATTTGTCGACCACAGCACCACAGGGCACTTTCGTACCTGGTAATCTGCCGCGGCCTTCGGGAGATTCACAAAATGCTGCTGCGAGTAGAGGAAGGCGAAATAGAACGCGAAGGAAGTCCATGTCAAGCAGGAGATAAAACTGATCCAATTAATGGTCCAAAGTATTGTAAAGTGTGTTTAGTGGTAAGCAAAGTAATTGTATCAACTGTATGTTTCAGTTCCACCCTATCTCAAGTGAAAATGTTACAGAGCGCTCGCAAAATGACGGAAAATAGCCTGACGGGACGCCGGAGTAAAAACTCTGGCCACAGGATGGACGAAGGATCGCCTTCGGGTACTTCTTCCTGCTCCTTCTCCTGGCGGACAAATCTTTAGTGTTCTGCATATTGTGGTTCAACCTAGAGGATGCAGTTTTCGTGGTTGTTTCTGGGTTTTTCCAACTTTGAATAGGCTGAATTTGAATACTTTTGTTTTTATAGAATCTTGTTCCTGATGACGTCGGTTACCGGGATCTTCAATGTTCGAATCTTGGAGCAATAAAACATCATCATCAGCATCCTGAAATCCCGTTTGAGAACCTCACGAACGATGAACTTTCCCCGTAAGATATTTACGGAAAAGAATTTTGCAAACGTGTTTGTGTACTACGCCATCAAACCAGCAATCGTTCCTTCGGAATCGAAGTAAGTTTGTATAGACCTTCCTGTAAATCTGCAAGGAGTGGAGGCGTGGCCTTTTCAGTCTGCTGGTCTTTACAGTGCGGAGAAAAACCGTTGAATCGCTTTTTCACCATGCGATCGAGAGCAGTTTAGATTTTGGGTCCCTGGAAAAACTAGACATCGGGTGTGGACCTTGTTGTTTTGTTGACATAAAAATTAATAACACGCTGCTTCGACAACCAAAAGAGTCCTGAGATCAGAGTGAGAAAAGACGGTGGTACAAGCAATTTTCAGAGCGGCAGGGAGCCAACCGAACTTCTGCCAGACTGTACTTTAACGTCGACGATGTTACGATGCCGTCCCGGGTTGCTAACTGCCAAGTTCTTCTGTCCACTTATGCTGAGATATACGGTATTGCGTAATGAATTTGTTGGCCAAAACAGAGTAGGAGATTGGTGAAACGCCACCGGCATGTCCCTTTATTTCTTTAGTTTTTACGGACTCCCGGGTTGACTGTGATAGTCATTCTTTCGCCCACCAACCAGTTACTCGATGGCTCTCGCATTTTCCTTGTGGCCTCTATCGTCCGTTTTGGTTTTTCTCTGCCTACAGAGCAGTGATGGACAGGTCGCGAAACCCATAATAGTCTCCGCTACTGCATTGTCAGATGGTCAGCGATACATGCCAGCGGGTTCCATCCTCGCGACGTTGACCGTTACCGGCGGAACTCCACCCCTCATCTTTGTCGATCCCAGTGCCGACAGGTATCCTCCTGACTCGGTGTTCATGCTTGTCTTATCGTACGGAGTTCAAGCAAGCCGAGACGCATTTTTTGTTTTCCTTCACAGGTTCTTTAAAGTCCTGAAAGCCACACCGAGTACAACCGGGAACCAGGCGTGGATCATAAACCGAGTCCCATTCGGCCTTGGGAAGTATATTGTACCTGTCACCGCCACCGACAGTAAAGGCTTGACAGGAACTCAAACCACTGAGATTACGATCGTATGACTTTCGGGAATAGAACTGATCGAAAGACTTGCTCAAATGTTATCACAGTGATGATCAAGAACTTGCTTCGGAAAATCTTAAAACAGTAGGATGGGAAAGGATAAACGATCGATCTAAACGCCCATTTTCAACCATAAAAACAAACTAGAGTGGTCAAACCAATGAGTACGTGTGAAAAACGGATAAAACAATAAACCCTAAATTGAAACCTTGAGAGACAGCCTGGTCGTTCATCATACATGCATTCTATTGCCAGTCAAACCGGCACAGTCGTCATTCTGGTCTGAGTTGGTTACCACATTCAAAACATCCATCCACCTGAAACCAAGTCCAAGGGTGGACTTAATGTAAAAATGCGCGTCAGAACGAGGTTACTATTCAAGTACCTGTTGAAAGTGTATTCGTTCTCCGTGCGACAGAAATATGTGTGGGATTTGAAGTGAAACTTGAATACGTGGTCCTTGAGTATAGTATCTTCAACCGACACGGTAGCTAATTAGCGGTAGACTGGCCAGCGGTGCGCTTTCCTGATAGTTCTTGAAGAAGTACATGCAGAAGTTGAAGAAGACCACCCACAGCTTCGGCCAGCCGTCGCTACTCTTGAAATTCCACAACAGGAAACCGCACAGCTGATACTGCAAAGACCAACAACCCTTAAGTCACTTCAGAATATGCAAGTAATGCGAAGTCAAGTGAACCTGGAACGACTTTGAGAGTTACGGTGCCAGCAGACGTGAAGGGTGGTGTTTCACGGTGTTGTCATCTGGCTCTTTTCGGAAGGGGATTTGGTCCGTAGAGTATCGCTGTCACCGATAGTGCCGGTAGGATGAGCAGAAGACCTAAATGCATTGTGCTGTATTGCAGGACTTTATCGTAGGCAGGACGTTCCGATTGGTCAATGGCGGTTTGCAGGTCGTGAAGGCACTTGGACTTTTGTTCTACCGAAGTACCATTGCGATCAGGAACGTGAGGAGATGGTAAGTCAATCAACCAAAACAAAGGCGGAGTTTGATAAACTTGATTGAAGGCACTCTCTGAATCACTTCACAGACCCTTATTGAGAAGAAGGTCCTCCGAACGCTTTTCCATCGTTCCGTACAACTTTCTACAAAGCTCAGGGGTTACTAATCTATCCCATGCTTCATACCACAACCTTTCTAAATCCTGCTGCGTATTCGGACACCTCTTTCCGGTATATCGCCAAATGATATTCCAAACATTCTCGATGGGATTTATATCTGGAGATAACGATGGCCACGTAAGAACGGACAATCGACACTTTTTGAGGTAGGCTTGGACTAGCCCGGCTTTGTGAGACGGTGGGTGATCGTGCATCTAACTGACTCGCTTCTTCATTCTGCGGCGTTCCCTGATCTTCCGCATTACTTTCCGGGCAAGCAGCACCGAGTAACTGAAGTGGCGGATGGATCCGTCAACAATGAAAAACGATAGCGGTCCGTCCCGAGTAATCGCTCCGTGACACACAACGCTGAAGCGTCCACGTCACTGACCCTGTGGCCTCGACTTATTCTTGACTATATTACAGTGAATGCGAAAACGCAAAATCTTGTTGAGATAATTGAGGTCAGTATTGAGGTTAGGCTATTAGGCACTTATAACATGTAATAGTCTAACACTAATGTAATAGATATGGATAGAGGCAGTGACAGAGGTAGCTATGGATATCACAGAAGCGATCACATGAACTGAAAAGTCAGTAAGACTCCCGGTATCACAAAGGGACACCTGTTACGCCTGAAACAGCTGACTGAACCGGAAACGTTGATCAAGGCTTTTGCTTGCCGTGACGTCACGTTATACAGTCGTTTTTGGTTGATTGATTTGCCATGTTCTCACGTTCCTGATCGCAATGGTACAACACAAAAGGTTGAGCAACCGAAAATCTATTCGCCATGACGATGGATTTTTTGGACGACCTGGCAGCTATCAGCCCTATGAAGGCCCAACTCCTCCATAGATCGCAAAGTAAAAGTCCATGCCGTGCTTGGGTCCTGTACTGTCTTCGATCATCATGCCACGGACACCGAGTCGTCCCTGGACCTTGAAATGAACCTTAGAGGTGGCGACATGGTTGCAGCAGAGCAAGAAAAAACGGCAAATGCGAGAGACAAAAAAGTAACTGTTGAAGAAAGTACGATAAGAAAATCGAAACTGAACAAATCCAAGTGTTTTCATCGACCTGCATACAAGCCAAACCGCTGGTCGTTGTATACCAGGTATGTATATGGTGAGCCGGGCGAGTCAAAAGTCCACACTACTTTCACCGCGGGTACATGCGCGGATAAACTCCATGCGAGCTGAAACACTTTTTTCGCGCATCCATCCGCGGACTGTGACAAGAGTTTCACCGCGGGTGTACGCGCGGATAAACCCCTTTTTCCGCGCATGGATGCGCGGAGCAATTCTTGTCATAGTCTGCGGATGGATGCGCGATGAAACTGACTTTATCCGCGGGTGCGCGGAGATGTATTACTCCGCGGGCAAAAGTATTGTACGGAATCGGCGGTTCAGTGTATAGAATTTGCGGCTTTCGGCTATACAGGACCGCGAGTCGGAGAACGGAGTGGTCTAGCGATATCAGTACGGATCCGTTACAACATGCAAAGGCGGACCCTGCGGAAAAAAACACCAGCTTTGCAGTGGTAACTTTTTCGCTGTTTTATCAAATCATTTCCAAATTTTCCTCAGCGTCTTCCTTCAGACAGTCCATCCTTCTTCCATGGATTTCAGGAGGCCTTATCCAGCGCAGACACGCACATGAAGACACGCACCTGCGTGCGCAGAGGATAGCCACGATAGTCCCACTCACTTGCTGTATATACACCTCAACCGAAAGACAGAGACAGAGCAAAGACTGGTAAGTGAAGACTTACCTTCCCTAAATGCCAGAAAACACTCAAGCGGCGTACGGAGACGCTCTGCAAAGAAGCACAGCATGGAACAGTACAAGAAGAAGTGGCGGGAGCCTGCAGGCCAGAATATTATCTTCTCGGGCTGGGCTTTTCATATTGCGGATGATGGAGCGCTTGGCGTAGTCCAGACGCTTCTTTCTGAGTTGCTGGGCTTGTTCTCGTGAACCGGAACGTCCCAGTACGTTTCAGATCCTACATACAGCATGGCCGAACTTTAGCTGAAAGCTAGAAGAAAACCAAAATCAGGAGCGAGAAGGCTCGGCTGGCGAAATCACAATTTCGGAAAATTAGTTTTCATTTTGCTGCAAGTAGGGGTACACGCACTACAAGGTATTACGGGCCAGGCGGAAAAGACGGCAAATTTACAATTTGTATGGAAGTCAGAAACAGAAATCGCACAAATGACGTAACGTAGTAGAATTCAACCGTAGAAAATTGTCATGGACAGTGGCCATCAGCTGATCAGCTGTTTTACTCTGACGCTTCTATGCTGCTGTCGACTTTCTCCCGGAATAGTTTGAACTGTCGAAGGTATGATGAAGATCTGATTGCCATAACATTAATATGACAAGCTTTAGCTCCTCGGCCCAATATCCAGCACGCACGTACAGCAGTGCAGCCTTCGATGTGGTTTTTACCTGAAGCAAGAATCACCTGCCCGTGCCGCTGTACAAAAAGGCATGGTCCGTAATTTTTACTGGCCCGTAATATCTCGTGGTGCGTGTACGGTACAACAGTAGTGTGTACAGCCGTATGGTCGTACGCTATGCATTCAAGTATGGGCCGTGTACGACGTCATCGATTTTAGCCTATCTGGTTCGCACCTAATATCGGGTGGTAGAAGGATTGGCACTACCTCGATGGTACTCCGTGTACGGCAATGGCTGACTGGAACAGACTGAGGATCGTTGATGCGCGGTTGTTCGTAGTACAGTACAGATAAGCTATCAGTCGAGAAAACCCATCGATTCCACCAGGAATTACAAAACCCCAGGTTATCAGCTTATGGTTCGAGTCGATATGCCACAGTGCGTTGGGTCCTGCGATTCTGTAAACAGGGCGGGGTATGATGCTTCCAAAGCGACGGACAGCCCCAGATGGATCAGCTCGACGAATCGAGTCGCTGATACGAGATCGCTTCACACGAAGTCCCAGGCTACGTAGCGCACCAGAAATGATGACACTGCCAGCACCCTGCTGACCTGCAACAATCTCTCCTACCGTAGCGTCTAGATTTTCGTCCGTGATGTTCGCGTAGGAGTAAGGATCTCTGAAGGCTAGTTCAGTTCGGCGTCGTTGAAGGGTTGACTTGGAGATTCCCAGGAGGTTCTGAATGCTAGTACACTTCAAGCCTTCTCTTCGAAGGTACGTCAGTACAGCATCGTCTACGGTCTTCTGCGGCGCGGCCCTTGGCACCGTTCACTTCCACCGGATGATTCACTTCATCTGGGAAAGCTTGGAGAACACTTTCGACGCGGGCGAGAAGCTCTCGAGCCCGCTCCGCTATACCTTCAGCCACACTCGGGTCAACGTTGAGCTGGATGACGGGAACGATTTCACCGATCCGCTGTAATCGATCAACCTCGAGCAGTAGCCTATCTTTATCATGACCAGACGTCGTTAATACCAGCACTGTCCTGTCAATCAGTTCGAATAAAACACGCGAAACGTGGCTCACATTTTGCGTAGCCGGACTGTAAAGCGGCGCAGCAGTTCTAATTCTGTTATCTTCTGCCGCTGAATTTCAGCGCGGTCCGAAGGACAGCATCCGTCTTCCCGCAAAATTAGCAGCTTGCGTCTCGAGTCGCGGTAGGGCGTACCGAACCGCAGATTCCGTACAACACTTCTGCGCGCGGAGTAATACATTTCTCCGCGCATCCACCCGCGGATAAAGTCAGTTTCTCCGCGCATACACCCGAGGACTGAGCCAAACCGCGCGTGCATGCGCGGTAAAAGTACTGTGGACTTTTACTCGTCCGGCTCACCATATATGCATATATATCCATATAAACTTCACAATTCGGGCGGGCCAATTTTCTCATCATAATTCGGGCGGCGTGAAAAGTTGACACGTTATTTACTATGCTGTATTGATTGATAATCGTACATCGGCCGTTCGCAAAAGAGCTTATTTACCGGAATAGTTATTCAGCTGTATAGCACGGTAATACCGGTAGTGTGGAAGCATGGTCTAAAACCTGGTTGGAGTGACGGCCGAGGTAATCAGACATGCCCACGAACATTTGATGACGTCAGAATTTTACTGAAAAATGAATTGTGAAACCATGGCAAAATAACAGGAAGAGAATAAGATGGAATGAGGCACATCAAGTGGATGATGTGGTACCGTGGATTCCATCTTTAGGGTTTTAGTCTTCTTCACCTTTGCCACTTCGAATTTCGGAAGTTTTTCTACTCGAGAGCGACGCTTAGAATAAAAATAAAGGCGGCATTTGTAGAAAAACTGAGCAACTTCGGAAATTATGGCTGAAAGACCACAGCTAAAATCCAGAGAGCCAAAGTTCTTTTCTTGTCAGTTTATCAGGAGACTTTCCGAAAGGGAAGAGTTGAACACAGCGACCGTAGGGTGGTGCGTGATAACTGTGGTAGCTCATAATGGCAGGCGACAGTGCTGTATTTAGTTTTACTCCAAGATTTAGTTCCAGTTCTGCTCCAGAGTAAAATAATTCACTCCCACGGTTCACAGTTTCAGTTCTCACAATCCAGTTTTACTCCCAACCAATTCAGTTTTACTCTCGTTCAACGGCATTTTACTCTCTCGATTTTCAGTTATACTCCCGAGATTTAGTTTTACTCCCGACCAACTTAGTTTTACTATCATTTTATTGTTGCAAATTTTAATTCCAGTCCCGAGGTTTAGTTTCAGTTCCGAAAAATCTAGATTGAATCTTTTCAGGAACATTTTTGTCTTTTGAATCTGAATTTTGGTCCTGACTTTGAATTTCAGGGTGTTGTCTCTAGCGTGATTGACCATACTCACATGGAAACCAGAGGTATCTTAGTGAAGCCTCGCGGGACATTTAGACAAAACGGGAAGGCAAAAACATTGGAGAATCGGATACCCCGCTTACGTCGCGCACCTTATAAATAACGCAAGGTTTCGCCTTTCTTTACCCTCCCGGTTCTGGACGAATGCGAACCGCCCTCAGATCGCATTGTTGCCAGCCACAATAAAGGGCTCTGTGGAACGTTCTAATGCAAAAATAGGAATGTTTCGAAAGAGCGGAAGTACCGTAGAAATTTCGAATCGTGAGCGGCACCAAAGGAAAGTTATGGTTACTGTCTGGTTGCCATTATGAAGTCTAGGACACTGTGAAATCTTTCTGCCAGGCATAACGGTAGCCGGAGACTAGACCTCAATGTTGCAAGTCAGCTCAAGAGTGCACATCGAACAAAACGCTGTTGCAAAACTGCGGGAGGTGGAACTGGAGACTAACCTTCACACACCAGGAAGAGCGAACCTGATACTGAAGGACTATCACCATGCCGGAAAATCAGAGCACCTCCAACGAGAAAGAAAAATTTCCTCCAGAGTGGCTGCAAAAAATGGCTGCGGAGAGCTCATCTTTTCTCTTCCCCAATGCTCTTATAGTACAGCCACGAAAACGATGCCGAAAACGTGACTGAAGTACCGTGCTCGTATGGGTGGATAACCTGATCAGAAACTCCGAGGTTCGAAGCCAGTTGAGATTTTTGAAAATCTTCGTCGGGGGAGTAACAGGTCATACTTCCGCACCTGATAGTTTTACTCCCAGCTTTCCTATTTCACTCCTGACAGTTTTAGTATTACTCTCAGTTTAACTCTCGGAAGTAAAACTGTAACTGAAGAAAAGAGTGAATCGAATCTACTCTAGAGTATAACTAAATACAGCACTGGCAAGCGACAAGCACATGTACATACCACCCGAGCTGAACACTGGTGCGTGACTAATCTGGTAACTTACAATGGGACGCGACAAGCACATGTATACGCCACCTGGTATGCGTGAATTGACGCAGGCATTGCAGCACACTTTGGACGATTTCTGGATTTTCTTCTCGTCTCCTAGTATCCTATTGTCTGCCTTGCTTTCCCTCATTTGTCCTGGAGCACGTAAGTGACCAGCCTGCACGGAAGTCACCAGAGGATGTCTGGTGGATCACCGGCTGCCTGACTGACTTTATTTTAGGTTGAAGCCCGGTGATGGCTTGTCCGGTTTCTCCCGTCATCGCTTTCTCCCGTCATTCGTTTCCTGTCTTCTCGTTCCCTTTTCTCCCGATTATGTTCGCTGAGGTAAGTGATCCGCCTTCATGGAAGGCACCGTGGAGTATACGGTGAATCTTTGGCTACCTGACTCGGTTCTTTCAGGTTAGCCGACGGTGCCCAGTGTTAGCGTGCCTACATACTCCTGCCGTCTTCTGCTGGGTGTTTGTGTCTTCCTGGACCCAGTGTCGTCTTCCCTTCAGGTCGTCCCCGTCTTCCGCAGTTCCTTCGTAGTCTGCCTGGAAAACCTAAAGATGGGATCCACCTTCCTGTGTTATCCTTTTCCTCTTGGTGTGGTCTTAATATACGTATTTACTTTTTAGTAAAATGTGACGTCGTCAGTTCTGATGGGCGTGTCCGTGTGTTCCTGCCTCCTTCAATCAGGTTTGAAATCGTGTTCCCACTGATATGATATTAGCGTGTTACACAGCTGTAAAACTAGTACTCAAATGACCCTGCTATCGTTTAAGAGATTTATTGAAACCCCAATCGTGTCTGGCGAAGGCGGGGTTCGACGGCACGTAGCGATAAATCACGTTGGGACGATCGCAGCTACACAAATAATATTGGAAGGTAACCGGAACGATGATTCTGCTGACAAAAAAACATCTGCGACAGTAGTTGGAGGCACTTGAAAGCACCTGGACCCATAGGCATCTCGGTTCGACGCTTCAGCTTCCACGTTCGGACTGTGAGTTCACCAGTTTTAGGGCTGTTGATGCGAAAAGAAAGACCGTGATCGCGGTCTGCAAAGTTGAATGATGTCTGTCCATAAAATATTTGTGGCAATGAAATGTCCAGAAATATCTTCATTTCAAATTCATAAACACAAGTGGCAGCACCTGCAGAACAGCGGCCCCGTTCCTAGCAGGCCAAAGTCGGAACCTGCCAAGCCCATGCTTAACACTACCAGTGCGATAGGGTGCAAACGATCCAAATGCCGCACTTCTCGCCAGAGTTCTTGCACGAGTACGGGCTTGATATCAAGCGTATTAGCATGATACTTTTTGCTTTAGTCAGATAAATCCTTTTGCATGTGGTGAAAAGTATTGGACAAGGGCTGAACAAACCAGAAACGTTCAGCAATCAGCAATAAGTGGTTCGCGGAGGGAAGATTTCGTCTCCTTCCCTTGGAGAAGTTTCCTAGGTCTTATCGAGCTGTGGAACTCTATGCGAATAATCTAGCGCATGAGAGAAATATATTCTCTTTTCCTTGCTGGGGTCAAACTGGACCAGCGGGGTCTGCTGATCGCATAAAAAATCAAACTGACCATAAGCGCGGAGCTATGACGCGATCAGCTGGCGCAAGGTAGCTCGGCCTCGTTTTACGTCAGTCGAACCGCGCATTCTGTCACTGGCCAACCTGAGCTCCACCCTTCCCTTCCTTTCACTCAGTAAAATCTCTAGGATCTTTTGAACCCCATGACTCATTTCTCACACAAAGAAACTTGGTACAAGGAGCGAAGCCTTACTTTTCTAACCAGTATACTTTGCTGGGTCAAATTCTGCAGGTGGTGGGGTCATGTGTATTGTTCAGCTGATATAACTTTTACCGCCATAAGGACTGAGCAAGAGTTAGCAAAGTTTAGCCGTTCCGATTTCGATAGAAGTGATGGGAACCCTCAGTCTGCACCTACCACGCAGACACTCTATTTCTACTGTCAGCGTCACATGCGACTGAACCACTTGGCAAAATTTCTACCTGTGTGACAAAACAGGAAAGCATCGGCTTTATTTTGACAGAATCAAAAAAATCCTTCTAGGCTTTCTTAGCCTGCGGCTTTCCAACAGAAACCGCAATTATCTTTTTCGGTACACGCAGGACGAGAAATTATGGTACAGTAAAAGTTATGGTACAGGTCTTTTCGCTACGGCGGTACGGAAACATGTACGTAGGCGACCGGTTCAAACCAAGGCACTTTTCGACACTTTTCTACGGTCGAACTTCTATTTTGCCGTCCTTCCCGCCTGTCCCATAATTTTTACTGTACCATAATTTCTGGTCTTGCGTGTACAGGCATCGCCTTGGCTCTCGACTTGGCAGTAGAGGCTGATGGTTCCCTTCTCTGCGCAAAGGTAGTCTTAGCTGGTGCCTTGCTCCGCGTTGCTCTGGTTTTTGAACGGTATTCTTCACGGCCGGCCACCGGAGAATCTTTGATCGGTTGTGGTGCGGGTAGGTCGCTTGCTATCTCTGCTGCAACCTGCTTGGCGGTCTTTCGATGTTACTTTGGTGGAGGTGCACAAGGGTTAGTGATCAGGCCCTCTTCGACGACGTTGTCGTCAGTAGCACTTTTCCTCTATCGCTTGGATGTTCCGCTTGCTGTTCCTCAAACCTTCAACTTTCTGCTTCTTTTCAATCGCATCTTTTTTGTGCTGATGTAAGTGCTCTCGGTCAGAACTCTATCATTGTAAACATCCAAACGTGAGGAGCACTGCGGAGCACGTTTTTATGGAATTTCAAGGCGACGACTGAGCCCACCGACTCTCCTGCCATGAGGTTTTTGATTTCCAACAGGCAGCTGGTTGTCTTGTCTTCGTTTAGACCGATCTCTTCACGAACAATCTTGGCGATGTCGGCGAAACTCGTCGCTTTCGACTTCCACTTCTTCAACGATTGCCAAGTGGAGATTCACTGTACGTCTTAGCAGTTCAGCGTTGAGTGGCAGAATTCCTGTCTGGCGAAATCCCTCCTTCATAGATCCACCCGGAAGGAAGACACTCAGTAGGGCAACCGTCACATGGCAAGTATATTTGGTATGTTTGGAATGTCGGCAAATAAACTTGACAAGATTGTTCTCCCCAGTGGCGCACGCTGTTGGCCGATAGCGCTAAAGCATGCGCCACTTGGGAAAACGACCCAATCGGTTTTGTTTACCGAGCTTCCATTTCGCTATTTATCAAGTTCTGGTTACTTCTTGATCGCAAACAGCTAAATAATCAAGGGTAACCGTGGCTGGTGAAGGCTCACCAATATTAAACGAGGACAGCGGGAAATCCGGATTCCAGAGTTTGACGAGATGAGCAAGGAAGATATGGCGAGACATCTGAACTGTTACAACCGTACCGTCAGACTTCTGTTACCGTTATGGAATCGCGAAAAAAAGAACGATTTCTGTCTATCAACATCGATGGATGTGTCAACCCTGGAATCACGAAGATACATCTGTCAGTTTGCTTCACCCCTCCGAACACCCCTTTATCCGATGGCTGTAGGAAAGCTGTTTGTCCAAAAGGAAGTACTACTACTCGTATTTCCTTCTCGTGCTCCATACAGGCCAGAAGAAAAGCGGAACAGTTCGGATGAGAAAGATGTCCGTCGAAAAACAGTACGTTGTGTGAAAGAACGAATCTAACAGGGTTAACCTTGACCCTACTCAATCAAAACGAGACGAAAGGCTCATAAAACGAACAGATGTATTATTGTCTACAACTGGTACAAAGATTACTTTAGAACAAGTGATGGATGACGGGAATTCTTTCTCGCGGAATTTGGTCAAAACCTCCGTGTCCATCATGCCCGAATTCGTGCAAACGTTCCGAGACATCGTGAATGTCCTGGAAGTGCGATTCAACTTGTAGAAGATCAAGGGGTGAAGCATTTTCCCGGCTTCATTCCCCGTGGCCAAAAGGGAAATGTTCTCTCGATCACTTTTGGTACCTTTCACGCAGGCGACCGTTTCCTTCACGCCTCTTTCCACGTATATCCTGTCGTACACTTGCGCCAGCTGAAATCCCTATTCATACAAGTTTCATATCCCGTTAGGATCATCAAAAAGTCCATCGTCACTCAGCTTCTGTAACAGTGAAATCCATACTGCACAGCACGCCTTTGTCCACTCACCCAATTCCTTGAATCTCAACGCGTTGAATATTCTTGGGGATATCTCCCGGTTTCTGCGAAGAAACTTCTGGTGCCATCGACTCGTAAAATTGGCTCTGTCCATGCTTGAAAAGAGAACCGAGCTAACAAGGGTATCCTACTGTTCGACCGGGAGTTGGATATTACAGCATTTTACGGTTAGAATCGTGGTTACGCCATGTGAAACGTTTGGAACTCTGAAGATCATGGCGGACGCTCCTCGAACTCCCACACCTCTCAGGACTCATCTTTTTATTCACAGCTGGATTCCCAAGAACAGTTTTGGTCGGTCAAGTGGTTACTTCAGGCAGCCATCGCAGCTATCAACTCGATAGATCTAAACAAAGAAACAAAGAACAACACATGCAGACACCGCACTAGTCTAAATTGCAAAAGATGCCGGCCAATTGAGACGACGTCATCGCTGGGAACTTGCTCCTTCTCCAGTTGCGTATACACTGTACAATGCAATGCCGCTTCGCCACCCAAACCACGAAATAGAGGGATAACATAAAGAAATCAATCGGGGTGAATGGTCCATCCGCAAGAAAGCATTTGGCAACCTGTAACAGAATTCAACCAGTACACGCACGGCGGGTAGTTATGAAACACTAAAAAGTATGGGGCAGGCGGAAAGGACGGCAAATTTACAGCCTGAATCCGAGCCAGAAATGAAAATTGAGCATATGACGTAACGCAGTAACATTTAACCGTAGAAAATTTTCATGGACAGTGCCCATCAGCCGATCAGCTGTTTGACTCTTGCGCTTCGAGGCTGCGGATTGTTCCTTCACTTTCTTTCAGAGACGCTCTCGAATCCATATCATTCCTGTAAGCGTTTTCCCATAATGTCCCAACCCTTCAAGACCAAGCGACCTCGACGGTACACCGAAAGTCTTGAAGAACGCGCTTTCTGCTATTCAGCATGTGCGTACAGCAAAGCAGCCTTCAGTGCTGGTTTTTACTTGTAGGAAGAATCACCTGCCCGTGCCGCCGTAGCGAAAAGGCCTGTCCCACAATTTTTAGTGTCCATATTTACCCCCCGTGCGTGTACCAACACCATCCTCGACAAGTTACCCCGTACGAATCCACATCCACCCTTCTTTAGCCAGGCAGTCAGCATCTTCTTCAGCAGTTAAGATTTCAATGGCCGCACTGCTCCCGATACTAGGAGAGTCTCAGCGTGTCTTCGAAGAAAAAGTCCCAAAAGAAGAGGACCAAACAAAGCGAACGCCCAGACTTCTGAAAACAAATCAATTTTTTATACGGTGCCGAACATGGTGGAATTACGAATCAGAAAGCCGGATCGCTAGAAATAACAACAGAAATCATCGAAATTGACCCAAGAGGCCATAGTGCGTCATGCAGCATAATGCATATGCCTAGTGCCTACCCCGCAAGGAGCAACGTGTACGTACTATAGGGGTAAATGTGCATTTGCCTTTGCAACAGATGCGCACGCCGACCTAGCTCGCTTGCGCAAATGCACGCGTAAACCAGGAAAATGATCAGCTAAGCATCGGAAATGCCGCTCCTTTCTGCACGTTTCCTATTAGAACCTAGCTAGACAGTTTTTGATTGTCTTGGAGGACAGCGGTAATCGCAGTTATATTCCAGATACTTTACGGTAGTTACCGTACGCGCGTACAGCACAGCGGGAACGTCCCGCTGCAGGTATTTCAATTATCACTTCACCCAGTTGTGAAGTTTTTATCAACTTCATACGCACACTGAGGAAATCTTTCGTATACTCGATATTTCCAATGGTAAGTCCACACGTACCGTTCACATGAGTAAACTCCGAAACTCTCATGAACCCGAAGAAGGCCAAAGTACATGCTGACCATAACATGTGCTTGTCTGGAAAACTCAAAGATGAGTCGCGTAGCAGGTCTTTCAGTTTCCTTGATACGTCAACTGTGATGGGTTCTCTGCTGCTGCGTTGATCGACTACAGATCGATTTCAACCTTTCATGATCATTCGGAGTCTCACATCATCAGTTGAGGGGTATCCGTATCCCTCTATTACATGTTGTGATCGTACCGAGGAGATGTATACTTTTGCAGCTACCAGACTCAGCCGTTTACAGTACAGATGCAGCGAATCGCTGGATGGTTTCTTTAGTTGAAGGAATGAAGCCTTCGGAGTATTTCAAGTAGAAAGACAAGTAGTTTCGTAGTCCAACATTGTATACTCTTCGGGTGGACGCTGCAAGGGTCTATCTGCGAGCCATCGCGAAACACTGTCGAATCCTCCGACCGCGGAACATGATCTGACTGCAGTGCTCGTTTCAGAAATTCGAGATCGCAATCGACTTTCACTGGCTCTTCTAGGGCTGTCGGGTGTAGTGATCGGAACTGTTTCCAATTGCATCTAGGAACGGAATCCGCAATCGAGCTATCCAAACCGGCTATATATTTGATGCGTAAGTTGAAATTAGTCCTAGCTGCTATGGAATGCATCTGACGTATCAGCTCCATGACGCCATTATGCGGAGTTGACAGGTTCCGCAACGCCGAGACCACAGCCATATTGTCCGAATGGAACAATAGCCTTTTCTTTTGCCAGTTTACCCCTAAACAACACAAGCTATATAAAATGGCAACATTTCGAATAAAGCAATAGGAGGTTGGGTCTCACCAAGTCACGCACGCCACGGCAAGAAAAACAACTCGTTGCCAAACACAGCATCACAACCAATAGATCCAGCTGCATCTGTAAACAAATCGACGTTGCTGACGTTTCATCAGGTTGAAGAAAACTGCATTTCCCATTCCACCCTGGTAAGAGCCTCTGCCACCACTCTATGTCTAGCTTGAAATCCTTCGTCAACTTGACTTTGTCGTGACTGTCGCGAGCTCGATTTGCAAGTGCGATGAAACGACGAAGGAACATTCAACCAGCTGGCAAACATTTAGTGGCGAAGCTGAGTTTGCCAATCAAACTCTGGAGCTCGTTCTTCGTTGCGCGAGGTTTCCGATGGAAAACGGTCAGCTCATCCATTAACTCCTTGACTTTGCCTTCTGGAACAGCTATCGTTTGTTTGACGGTGTCGAGTTCTATGCCGAGAAACGTTAGCTTCGTGGTAGGACCGTCAGTTTTTTCTTCGGCTATTAGCACCCCCAGGTAGTTGCAGAAATAACGAAAGAGATTGAGAACTCGCTGACAATCAGGATCGTCAGGTGGACCGGCCTCCCAAAAATCATCAATAGGATGTGGATTATGTTTGACGTGACCATAATGTCTGGCGAACCACTCAAGCAGCTTAGACATGTCGTCAAACAATGCTGGTGAAAAACGTCCACCGAAAGGTAGAACCACGTCGAAATAATACTTCCCGACCATCTTAAAACAGAGGTAATGCCAGTCATCCAAGTGAACCGGGATGAATCTGAACGCTCTCTTAAAGTCTACTTTTGCCATCAGGGCACCCGGGCCATATTCGCTCAGAACCCGAGTAGCGTCGTTCACCCTAGTGAAAGTGCGACTATAGTCGGCCCGATACACGAAGTCATTGACGGATTGCTTTTCGGGACGTGATAGGTCCATTATTAAGCGCGAACCACCATTCTTCTTCGCTCGTACTCCAATAGAAGAAACAATACTATTTGCGAACGGCGGCTCATCAAAAGGTCCTACTGTATGCTTGGCGGCAACCTCCTTGGCGACATATTTCCTTAGTATGTGAATGAAATCGAATGCTGTTCGAGCGTTTGACGTTTCGCGAGGAAACTCAGGACCGCGATAACCAATGTGAAATCCATTTGTCAGCCCATCCACAAAGTACGTAACGAAATCCTGATCGGGGTATTCTTCTAACAACAACGCAAAGCGTTCGGGTATCAAAGGAGTGAAGGCTTCAGCCAGTATCATTATCGGGACAGGTATCACGTCGGTGGCCCCTCTGCATACATGTATCGCAAATGTGAATTTGACGTTGTAAACAAGGTTCGCCACAACTACCATCATCCCAAAGAATGCATGGCATATCTGTTCGTAAACGAGGTCCATAATTACTCCTAACCAAACCTGTACTCGTGCTGCCAACTGTTTGGGCTCGGAGTTCTTTGTTCCAGAAGCGTTACCAGCTCTATGGCCGGTATCACTCGGGAGGCGCGCAGTACCTCGATGCTGCGAACCACGATCGCTTTCCGTGCGTCGGCGGTCATCGTAAGTCCCAGTTTGTCGCGTGGAAGGAGCTGGGCAATGAACAGCGATGTGACCGTACTGATTGCAGTTGTAGCCCTTGGTCTCTCTGGAAACGGACGAGGTTAGCAGTACCACCCGGGTGTTACCGTGAACCACCGCGGCTTTTATGTCCGGGTCTTCTCGACACCATTCGAGATCAGTCGAACCGGTATGCTTCATTTTCATTCGGAAACGTTGATCGTACTCGAGCCACAAGTTCGCAGAGCTCATCTGGCCGGCGAGGCCATTGATAATCCCGTTGTAGGTTAACAACTTGGGGTACAAGTCGGGATGGTAGTATCCGCGATAGGAAGAAAAAATGACGAGGGCCTCCAACCAGGTAGTGACACTGTCGATCTTTCGTTTCCGATCCTTACCCGCGTACTTCAGACAAGCGCCAGCAAATATTGCTGAGGAGAGAATGAACGTCAGAGGACACGTCCAGGTCATAATTCTGCGGTAGGATCATTTCAAGATTAACGAGTGCGCGGCGGTCCCGGATAAGTTTGTTGATGGCGTCGGAAATTGGCTCAAAATTGAAAGAACGACCAGGTGGAGCGAGCTTTGAAATAACAACCATAACCGTAGGTGAATCTGAGATAGCAATCGTCTCCACCGGCTGGCGTACGGACCTTGCAACTGATAAGGGAGCCCATCGGAAACAGTAGCTGTAGTCTCGGCTGGCGCCACTACTTGTTTACCGGCACCGCGGGACGCACTCATCTGACTAGTTAGAGCAGTAAGCGCAGTGAGAGCTTGGTCGAACTTATCTTCCAGAGAGTTCCTCGTATTGGATCCATCAGCGATTTGAGTTTGTTCGCGTTGTCCGGAGGATGAACGATGCGCGGCCTTTCTCTTCACACCAGCCTTGACGCGGGACCGAGTAACAGGCGGAGTGGCCCGCGAGGCTGGAGTCAGATTACTCATGTTCGTCACAAGAACAGAACCAGAGTACAGGAACACAGCGTAAGAAACAGGACCAAAACAGCAAGAAACAGAACCAAAACAGAGTAAAACCGATCTTCCTCTCAACGCGCACACAGCAATGAGACGTTCTTCCTTTCTCTCCACCATACTTGTTTGTACACATGACAGCCGTGCTTGAGACTGCTTGATCACTGTATCCTTTTCTCGCTTCCTCTCAAAGTCCGCCAGTTACGTCAGCCTAAGAACTACTCAAAACGCTGATTACGAGATGCTGTAAATGCAGATTGTACACCTAATGGCGTAAATCTATATTATATTCCGGCCTGCGTCAGGAATGCAAAGTTTCTTCAACAGGTCGATCATCAATAGGGCAGCATGCCAATGATTGCAACAAGCTTGGAAAGAATTATTGGTCTGTAAACGAGGTGTTCACCAGATTTAGACCTATCGTTAAGTCAATCTGCATTTTTTGCCGGTGTAGTTCTAACCTTTGAACCCAGTTTTGAGGCTGGAGTTTACGGGATGCATCTCTTCCGGTGGTTATGGTTACCGTTGATTAATGCTACTTAACCACGTGACCGCCGGAAGGTATGCTTTTTGTACACTGTAGCTTCGCTGGTTTCGCAGACCAGCTAACCCAGTTGAGTAGCTAGATGTGTAGCAGCAAGATTATCAACAGCTTCTGTTTCCATTAACTACAGATCATCCTAATCGGGTCGATATTTCCGTATTATCTCGTGACCCTCTAAATACCGCGGACTTATGGTCAGCTTTCGCGCGTAAAAGCCTGTAATTGACCAGCTTGCAGCCAATAACAGCTTATATCGTTTCTGCATACCATCAAGCTTATCTGACCCTATGTCAAAGAATCTTCCGTGTATCAGCTGTTGTGAAAGACGCAACTGGTGGTAATTACCAGTCATACATCTTCTCACAGATAACATTGCCGAAATTAGTCTCAATTATGGATTAGCAGTACAAACAGATCATTTCGGGACCAGACCAATGTGTCGATAATTTCGGACAGATTCAACTCATTTAGAGTTAGATTTTGTAGCTCAATTTTATACAGTTCCAGTTTTACAAAACATAGGTGCTTTTTCCTTGGAACTCAGTAAAAGCAAACCGTCACGTAATTGAGACAGCTTTCATTCGTTCCAGTCGGCGGAATGAATTGATTCATTCGAGTGGTCCTACCGATCATAAAAGTTTGCATCGTGCAGACGAGAAGTTTTATGGAGTCGTTCATTCAGTTCGTTTTTGTATTGCCGTCACTGTATTACAAATGCCTGAATGAATCTATATAAATCGGCTAGTGGGTGTTGATGAGTGGCAAAACGGCGAGGAAGGTGGGTGCATCCTCTTCAAAAGAGTCTCGTCAAAGTGAGAGAATAGGTAGCAATCAGAGAAGGCTGTTATAGGCTGAATAGAAGAGATAATTATCGGTCAGTGTTGTGTTTGGATATACAAACTTTAACACGTCGCTTGGTCAGTTGTCCCAACATAATGATATGCTTGGCTACCTGTCCAATGGTCACCGCAGGAAGTCCCCTTCTGGCACCCATCTCCGCACACCATCAGCGTTGATGGATGAAAAGAAGCTGAAGGACGACACTGTTACAGTATACCGTAGCTGCAGGATACGGCTGTGTGTTGCTGTCTGGAGCAAACGATGGCCGCTGAGAGCTGTAACTGGACGCCGGCAGCAGATGCCCTTTGTCCTTCGCACCCATTGCGGTGCCGTAAACATCACCGGCTGTCAATATTTCGCCAGGTTCAATCACTGGGATCATATTATATGCCAATGTCATTCACAATCAGTGCTCATACAAACAGAGCTGTAAGAGCTCCTTAACGTGTGCAACGTTATGAAAATCGAGTAGAAAAAGGTTAATGTGAGTTGGCGCTACCAGTCTGAAAAGATGACCTTGACATAACAGAGAGAAACAGTTCTGAACGGAACTGAATTCAGAAGCGCAGTTGCTGAATCGACGCAGCTTGCTTTCCTTTTGATATCTTCTTAGAATATTTTCTATAATTGTATTCTCTTACTTTCCGGACGTGTATTTTATTGGAGTCGATGAGGCAAAATCGGGCTCGGATAAGGACAGAAAATTCATCGGACTTTTGAGTTCACCCTGATGTTTACGAGGTTCAAGCAAATTCTGAAGTCAGAGGCCAAACTTTGTGTGGCTACAACAGTGTGCCATTTACGTTGTTCAGGATTAAGTTTCAGGAAACAGTTCCGCTGCCGCATTCGCAGCTGCCGCATGCTATCTTGCTAATGTCTCACGTGTTGACAGTTGTCATTTGCTGCAGTGCATAAACGTCAGCCATACGATAACTTTACCGTCAACAGCCCATCAGCATAACGATTACTGCTGCGGGGTTATTTTATTGTAGAAGATAGTCTGTTACAGAAAGCATGTATCGTAACAAGCAGTAATGATTGACCGCAAACGTGTAATAATAGTCGTAAGCAATGTATAAAACTTGACCCGACAATTAGGCATGGCCTCCAGGGATCAAAATAACACGCAATTATGCTGAACCCGGACTGAGTACTTTACAGTCATTATCAGGCAATGAATGAACCGGTGATACCTGCAAACGGGTATTATTGAAAAAAGGAGAAGAGTTCAGATTATGCAAGTTTTGTTCGGCCATTTGTCGCTCCCCGATTGCGCGGCTCAACGCAATCAACTTCTCACTCCAGCTCAAACCTTCCATATTCCCGTTCGTCAGAAACCCAGGAAAATTCGGTGGATGTTCAGGAAAGTAATTTGGATTACGTGGTTGAAGAAAGAAGCTGTGGTTGGGCTGTGGCATGAAAGGATTCATCGGACGGCCGATATGAAATGGACTCAACGGTGGCATGAGTGAAGGAGGAAGGATGGAAGGACCCGATGGATAAAGAGGCCGATAACTGCACAAGCGATGGCGGACAGAGGATGCAGTGGTTCGTCGACGCAGCTTGCCGCTTTGTTCACCGATGAAAACGTCGTTGCTGGAAGGATCCAGCATCCAGTAGTTTCCCTTTCCTGGGTCGTCGTAATGGCGTGGGACTTTGACAAAGCACTTGTTGAGGCTGAGGTTGTGTCGGATTGAGTTCTGCCAGCCTTGCTTGTTGTCGCGATAATACGGGAAATTCTTCATGATAAATTCGTAAATACCGTTGAGGGTTAGTCGCTTCTCGGAGCTTTGTCGAATAGCCATCATGATCAGGGCGTTATAGCTGAAGGGAGGCTTCACATTCTTGTCGGCTTTGGGGTCTTTAGCGTCGGATTTCTTGTCCAACTCCTTCGGGGATGCTTCCTGATCTTCCTCTATGTCCACGTCACCGTTCTCGAATAGTTCTTTCTCGATAGAAGTAGAGCCGGTATTGGAGGAAAGGTCGCAGTTGGATTCACTGTCGGAATCCTGCTCGGTTTCGTCCCTGGTGATTTCAGGTAGCAGAGAACGAATGGAGAAATTAGTCGGGCCACAAGTCGCCATTTTTACGAGGTGAAAAGAGCTCGTTAATTTTTGTCGATCATGTAGTGATAAGAAAAATGACTGATACGGTCGACGAAGGTGTCGAGATGAGCACCGATTGACTCTGCTTGCTTTGAATGCTTTGAGCCAAAAGACAAGATGAAGAAGCGGCTGTTGGTGTATGAAACGAGTGTCTAATCCGTACTTGTTGGTTACTGTCAATGAGACACGGAGAGATAGAAGAGCGTGGCTTGGGAAAGTCACAGTTTGCCAAAGGGCCAATCGTTTGTGGGTGACAGGCCAAGTCAGCTGTAGACCACAACAAACTACAGTATCTTCGGCCCTGATTCCGCTCGTTCTTCCTCGCTGTAGAAGCCAAAGTGGAATTGTTAAGCGATGACGCCGGGCTTACTCGGCATTTGGCGAAAAATCGGAATGGGTTTCCATAGTAGAATGAGCGTCGTGGAATTTTGGCAGTCAAGTTTCTCGTCGAAATCTAGTCTCGGCGAACTTTAGCTTAACAGGCACAGCTTTTTTATTATATGCACTATGCAAAATGTGGAAGCACTAAGTCGTCTGAAGTGCGGCACAAAGAGTAATCGCGTATCTAATTCACAAAATTAGGTTTTATTTAACACCAAAAATAGTACTCAATTTCTTTCTTAACCGACCATCAAAATCACCATCTACAATTCTGCTTTGTGGTACGGGATGACCAGGTGATAACAAGCAAGCCGCAAGCAAACTTTTGCAATTTTTACATGCTCAGTAGCCACGAAGCAAGCGGTCGAAGCAAAGCCCTGCTAGAATGGCTTTGGTCGAAGTCTGAGCTGGAAGAACCCGGTGTTTGATACACGCAGAGGAAAAAGTGGCACAACAAATACACAAACATGCAACTGGGATCAGTCAGTTTGTCCGAGGTTGAGCCCACTACAGTAAGTGTCGTTGACGGGTCCCTGCTGATGGCATCTGGCTGTATTCATAGTTTGTGCACAACATGGCGGCTCCTGTTACCCTTCTTCGTCAAGAATATTTCCCCACAGAAGGTCTCATGCGTATACTCGACTGTCGCCATGCAAGTGCAAATGTGGATGATTGGATATGGCGGATGCCAAATGTCTCTCACGGCTCGAACCATCTAATCCCTATCTACATCCACCCACTTTCAAAACTCTGAAGACAATTTCAACTAACTCCACTTAATCTCCGGACTGAAAATGTCAGCAGCATTTCATGTCAATCTGCACAAGATAAATCGTAGCCACCGTACGCTATCTAAACTGTCCAAATCCCCTTAATCTCCACACTACGAGTTTGTACAGTTTTTACATTTAAAATCCACTTAGTGCAACTTACCCGTGGTTTGCAAGAATTATTCGCTCGGTTTGATACGATCGAGCGCTGTGAACTTTCTGTGTCATGTCATTTGACAAAATGTGTGTACAAATGAGAATCCACACCTATCGGCTCAGATCACCGCCAATACTTCAGCCCATAATCGAAACAGTACTTCCGAACTATCAGAATTTACTAATGACCTAGGGAGATCCGCAGACGCCACAACAACCGCACGAGCTCTTCCAGAAGCCTTTCGGCTTCTCGACCAGGAAGTATGAACAAAACCAAGTGCTTAATCACTTTTACTGAGCTATTACACAGAAGAAGGTAGGAATACCTTCTGGTAGGGAGTATGCGGAAAGCAGGTAAGGAATATGCGGGATTATTAACGGGAAGAAAGGGGATTACATGGAGATTAATTAGTCTCGTTAAAGCTTTGATTACGCAACTAATGCTAATATTTACCTCGACGAAGCGATTGGCGTCACTGTATCTCATTGAGGTGTGGGACAATAGTCGATAATAGGGGATTAGAGGGCGCGGGCTACAATGGACCTAACGCACCTTTGTGCGTGATCTCACGCAAGGGATAACCGAGGGCGGGTCTACGGCTCATCTTTTGATGTGTTGTGTATTTGTCTTTCAGACATCCTCGATCGGAATAGAAAAGTCTTGCAAACAATGCAAGGTGTTCGCGCCGAAGGAGTATACAATGTGTCAATGAATTGCTGAGTTTCTTCAACTGTGTAATTGCATTCTTTATGTGAGAATTCAATGGCCCGGCGGGAAATCTACTTGGCAAAAGTATTTCTGCGGATTGGTGCTCAAGGTGGAGATCATTATGCGAGCGGCGGCTCAGTCATCCGCCCTGAGAAGACGAAGTGGGCACAGGGGGGTCGCCGTGACAAAATGCGCGAAGAAGACACTTTTCATTGGTTTTCGGTTACATTTCATACTTTCGCCATCTTGATGTTTCATTCACAACACCTCTTCATCACTTCATCAAACATACCCGCCACGGTTGTCACCGGCTTGACATAACTCGAGTAGCTGTCTCTCTGTAAGCTTTGGAAAACATAATGTGTTTTGTTAAAATTCGGTTTTCCATGCAATTCGCAAAAAATCGTGGGAAAGAGCCAAGAGTTGAAGTTTAATTGAACACTCCACTGGCTCGGTTTCTTGATACGAGGTAAACGT
>BDGG01000006.1:2106748-2121740 GCA_001949185.1 Ramazzottius varieornatus
AATTCGGGCGTAGTGATTTTCCCGTCACAATTCGGGCGATGCTGCGGTATGGGGTGGCAGCACATGTCGCTTTCGACAATGGCGCTCCCAGACACCGTACCGCAGTAGGGAATTACAGCGCGGTAGATCTCATGTGGTATCTTGATTTTTATCTCGGATTTGTTTCCTCACAATCACAGAAAGATCAGCTAGTTCCAAACGACAAAAATTCCATCAACAACATGAAGTAGTAAAAGTAAAACAGAAAAATATGATCAGAACGAAAGGGAATCCCCAATGTGAAGTTACCAACTTAGCAGAATCCGCGAAGGAAAGTTACTTGCGTTGCTTTTTGTAAAAACGGCGATGGGGTATTGCGTCAGTGCTCCACCATTGCTCACTGGCGGAAGTACGTCATGGCAAACATCCTACGGCTTACTTTACTTATGGGATTCCCAAAATAATTGAAACCGACTCTATGACGTAGATCACAGCTATCGCGAAAAGCGACAACAGCGCCTCTCTCGGCCTCGCTGTTGAGTTTTTTCCAGGCGTTTTAGCATTACAGCAACTCTCCTTTCTTCCGAGCATTGTATCTTCAAGGTCTAGGCTGTGTGTGTGCTCAAATCTGTTTGGCTAGATAGGGAAGATCTTTCTCCACAAGATAGCATTGAAAACAAACGGCTCGGGCCACGAGGTACGAAATTCTAGACCGCCCGAATTGTGACGGGAAAATCACTACGTCCGATTTGTGACGTTTACCTCGTACAGTAATGATCCTGACTTCTTTACTACGTCACTGACAGCGCAGAATAACAAGGAGTGTACGGTCAACTTTGAATTTTCCTTTGGAGATTCAAGCAAACGTAGAAAAAACCCAAGATGACGCTTTACAGCACAGGCAGAGTGTCACGTGTTGTTAGAATGATTTGCACATTTGCGACTTGCTGAACGCAAACTACCAACTAGTTCGTTTCAGCCCGTAGAAGCTTGCTTGTGTGACGTAGTGGAGAAGTGAGGATTATTACTGTGAGTCGAATTTACTCATAACTGTTGACCACAGTGTGCTACACCTTCGCCACGGTGCACCCGCAGATAATAGGATAATCTGCTCTTTCTCTTTTTAGGTTACTGGGTTTCAAAAGCGTTGCTGGCTGGAGCTTTTGACTCAAATTATGAAAAGCGTTTAATGATCAACAACTTGGGGCGTGTTGGGCGGCAAAAGAGGCATTTGTGTGGAAACTTTTTAGGGCTGTGAGGGATAGTTGCTTAACGAAAGTAATTAACATGTTGGAAGACAGCGCATAGACTCTTCGGAAATCAAAGAGAACATCACGGCGGTAGTTTGTCCGGCACACCTTTGGTTCATGAATAGCTCATGAAAACTTTTGATGTGAAAGTGTGTCCCAGCCGGGATATGTCTAGAGGGGATGATTAATGTGATTGAGCCGTGATGGTACCAAAGACCATTCCATTCCAAAACCTTTACCTGGTCGCGTACAATGGCCCAATACCGCACGTTAGGATAATTTGGCTAATTTGGCTCTATGTTAATTATGCAAACGTATCGTTGGACGATGATGGACGCACATCCCATAGCATGTGGTCGAACAAAGTCACACAAAGCACGGGGATGGGATGGCGGGGCCCAGGCTAGCAACTGTCAAAGCCCCTGCTCACCGGGAAGTCTGCTCCATCAAATCATCACAGATCATTGACGGGAAAATTAGCCGAACGTGTTATTTTATCAGCGGGTTACAACCCAGTGCAAAACCCAACCGCGGAGCAGCTGCAGTGAATCTGAACGAAGAACGAAGTTTGCATTGGGAGTAGAACTGCTGAGGTAGATGCAGAACAGGAACCAGAACCGAGTGTAAACCTCAGAAAGATGCTAGTGAGAGAAAAGACGTAGCAAAACGTGAATTAAATTGGTTTTCGATTTTGCTGTTCGTTTACTTGCTGCGAGTTGTGTTCCATGAGGGTGAAATACAGGCTTGTCGCTTTGCAAACGCCCTGCCTAAAATATAAATAAAATAGAAATTTACGAACTGGCACAAAATACCATATGAGGATGAAATGTGATAGCACATCGCATGCACACGCCGGCTCACAGTAGGAGTACAAACTGCCTGAATGTGCATGCGCATCGGCTGTGAATATACATAATCGAGTCGCCACGGTTCTAAATCAATAAAAGCGAACCTTCTGAATATTTTCACGATTCTGCGAAAAACCAGTTTCATTGAGGGATTTTTATCTCCTCAAAATTTCAAAGTTCTATTGCCGGCTTCTTTGTGTGCGGCCTTTTACGGCATTCTTGGGTCCGATGCAGCATGTTTTTCTCTACAAGATAGGCTGAGAAGAGCGCTTTTCGGAATTTTCGCATGATTCAGGGTTCTAGTTTGACACCACCCAATTAATACGGAAGATGATACAAATACGGTAAACTGAAAGCCCTTTCGAAAAACCCATAGCTTCGGCCGATCTTATGAAAGGTAGACTTCTATCCAGATCATGTAAAGAATAGATCTTGAGTACCTTATGAAAGTTTTACTGTACTTAGGGGCGCAGTTATCACAGGCTCTTTATCAATGCTTGTAGAGGGGAGAACATTACAAGCTCTGCGATAAACTACGCTTGAAAACTCTTTTTTGTCTTCATTTCGTCCAACATTTCCTACAAAAAGCCACACTGGCGACACCACGCTCATAACAGGTTTTTGGTCCTCGGGGTGAACGTACGGTTCCACGTGACAGCAGCACACTGTACCTGCAGCTCCTCTCCGCTGAAGCGTTCCATACTCGGAATCAAGGCCTTTGCTTCTTCTGTTGTTTCCGGCTGAAGATTCGCAAGACTCGTTAGCTCGTAGTCGTGCAGTCCCTTCGAGCTCAGGGTGCTCCGCACGGACTGGATGGTGTCAGCATTCTTGAAGGCACTGAAGCGCTGACAGTAAATGTGCGTCTTGAGAAAAACAGCTGGTAACTCTGCTTCCTGCAACAGGCCAAACATAAAGCTACTTTCCCAGGGATGAACGAAGGAAATAAAAGCTTACCGCATCAGCAGCCTCGTTCTGGCTTTTTCGATTCTCCAGTAGCATGAAGACTTCGGAGTTGAGCAGCGCTCGAGCAGTGTCAAATTCTTTCGGGAAGCGTAGCTCGGTGGCGTCTTCGACCTGGTCCGCTGGATCGTCGTCCAGGAGCTGCGACATGTCAACGTACCAAGAAAACCTGCCTACCAGCTTGATTTATGGCGGGAGGAGACGAGGTGGAAACACTGATGAATGACTCGCAGGTCGGAGGTTGAAACACACGTAGAAAAATGAGAAAATTTCCTCGGTGCTGTGAGATATACTTGCAAACGTCAGCAGCAGAGCAAAGAGGGTTGAGTTCGCGACGTAATTCCGGATTCAAACCATAAAGTGTCATCACGACATAAGCCCGTATTTTGAACTGCGGACTGCCCGTGCCCCGGATCTTTTCTCCCGGTGACAATCCAGTACAATACAGCTGACCAGTAGAGCTGCACTCCCCGGTATGGCAGGGTAAAAATTTACGGCCCATCGATCAACTGTTCAGTGACGTCCCCGTTTGTTGCTGAACAAAGAGCACAAGACTGCAGCCCATGCTGACGTCAATCAAAATCGAGCACTGATCAAAGTCCAGAAAAGTATTCAATATTCACACCACTGTCGTAAACCTTTCCTATCGTTCCCGTTACTCTTCCGTCGTACGTTATCGATCTGTTCCAGCATCGTCACGGCCCTTGTCAATCTTCCGCGGCATGACGGAGAGGCTGAAGCCAAAGGGATTGACAGCAAACATCTCACAAGGAGACAATTGATCTTCAGCAAAGTCTGGATGTGATGCATCTGTTTCTGCTTTTCTTTCAGTTTCTCCGCTTCGAAAATGGTTCTGGGAAAGAATTTCAAGATCTACCACAAGCCACCGGATAGCCAAAGACCATTTAGCCTGATCGTCGAAGCCAGCCGAGCGCTGAATTTGAGCGATGCGCTGTATTTCGAATCTGGCGTCGTTACAACCCTAGGTAAATTCTACGTCACGTACTTACATACAGGGAGTACTGCGTTTATCGCTATGCTTCGGTGTGCATCTTCATGACCAACTAGCTTGTGGGGTTTGTTGAGTTTGTAATGCTGAGCGTCGCTTGATTGTCTGACTTCAGGTCCGGATGAGCTTGCTGGACTCAAGCCAAACCACGTGAAAATCCACGACGCGTATGCTCTCCTGGGTATCCTCACCTACAATGCAGGTTAGTAAGGATTGTCTGCGACCTTGAACTTGTTTTGCTAGGATGAAATGGGGCAAAGGGAATTTACGGGAGTTTGTCTTGCAGGGAACCATTGCGTACTGTTTCTGGTTGTGGTAAACAGCTGTGTGTCGGTGGGCAAGCTACTCTTTGAGGATGGTGAAACGGAAGTGCTGCGCATTACCGGTGTGACTGTGATATCCTTGAGGAACGTTCCTGGAGATGAAGACCGTTTAGGAGAGTTCGTGAAGCTGCTCAGCTCGGGGATATTCTACTTTGCTGTCAGCGCTTCGCACAACCCTGTACAGACTGCAGGTGCACCCTTCGACCTGACACTGTGTGCTCAGAGAGCAGCGGTCGGATCCCCGACCGACAATCGATTCTTCTGGTAAGCTAAAACGTTCCTCCACCGTGTAGTTCACTTTATACCATCGGGAAGGCTTCTGGTTGAACCGAGTGAGGTTTTGGAGTGTGAAAGTCGTAGGTTTTGTCTTCCTGGAAATTTTTTCTCTTCAGGAATCGCGGGTTGCATTTGTACCCACAGAGCTTCGGCATCACCTGTGACAAATGGCTGGTGAAAATCATCTGTGGAGGTGTGGAGATCAAGACACTGTATGCTGGACAGTATCAAGCAAGGGCCTGCATCATTTCGAGGTTCAACTCGTACCGAGCAGGAACAAGGTTCCAAGTCCGAGGAGCCAACGACGATGGAAATGTCGCCAACTTCGTCGAGACCGAGCAGGTAGAGCTTATCGTTTAAGAACATGACAGTGGGACCGTTTTGTGCTGATTTGTTATTCCTTCTCCAGCTTATTTGCCTGGGGGACCAGACCTTGTCCTTCGTGCAGATTCGAGGTTCGGTTCCTCTCTTCTGGGAACAAACCGGCGTCCAGGTATGCACCAATCCCAAAGTATAAAACGATATCGCGAAATTTTGAGACGGAATACTGTTACTCATGTGCATAATTTGTTTTCCAGGTTGGAGCGCACAAGATAAAGTTTTCTCGCAGCTTTGAGACCATGAGTCCCGCATTCGAAAGGCACTTGAACATGATAAGGCGGGAATATGGTCAGCAAGTCCTGATCAACTTACTCGGCAGCAAAGAAGGCGAAACGAACCTTTCCGAAGCATTCCAGGTGAGAGCTTCTCCACGCAAGATCAATGGCGAGAACGTAACTGTAGTGTTTGTGTTTAGAGGTCGGTGGTTTCCTCGCCGTACAATGCCGGCATGACATACATCCATTTCGACTATCACGCCAACGTCCGTGGTGGTCGAACTGACGCGCTGGTTTCTGATCTCAAAGACAAGATTGACCAACCCATCACCCAATTCCGGTACTTTCATTCCTCCAAAGCCAACGGTGTGACGGAGAAGCAGTCCGGCACTGTTCGAACCAACTGTCTAGACTGCTTGGACAGAACGAACGCTGTACAGACCTTCATCGGCCTTCTCGTAAATACAATGACGCTCATTTCTAACTGCCTCCAAAAGTCAAGCGCGTAACAGGAGATTATCGCAGAAATTATCTGTAGTAACTGATCGAAACTTTTCTTTCTTCGTGGTTGAACTCGCTACGAAGTTTCACGTCGGTATTCGGTACCGAGATAGTTTATGGCACTTTCTTTCCCGATACATATCCCGACGGTTGTTCTTGATTACAGTAAGTTTATAGTCATATCAGGAATTAATGATTCTCTGGTGCAGGTCCTTAACGAGCAGTTGAAGTCCGCTGGGTTCGGTGACAAGCCTCAGGTACTCTCTCGCTTCCAGCAGCTCTTCGCTGACCTGTGGACGCAGAATGGTGACCATGTGAGTCGCATCTACGCGGGAACGGGAGCTCTCGATGGCAAGTCCAAACTGAAGGATGGCGCTAGATCAGTCAGTCGTACCCTGCAGAACAACCTCTTCGATACCAGCAAGCAGGAAGCCATGGACATCCTGCTGGCAGGCGCTTTGCTGAACACGGAAGTCTCCGACCGGGCACGAACCGTTCTTCCCTTCAACCTCCGCCAAGGTATGGAAACTTTGAGTAGTATCACGTACCTGCATACAAGTGTGGCGTGTTAAAACAGCAGCACCCAGTGTGCGGGTGAGCGAAATTCGTGGGTCGGCTGTAACAGTCTTTTCCGTCGCATACTTGCATACCAGTTCATGTTGTTTGTGCACATATTGGTGTATGCAGGTGGATAGTTTTCTGTCATTTCAGTGCCGGAATTTCTTCTCAGTCCGCTGTTCAGACGAATGGATGAATTCAGCCAGACGACACCCTTGACATTCTGGGTCGGTACGTGGAACGTCAATGGTGGAAAGCATACCAAGTCCACAGCGTACAAAGATAGACCGCTCGACGACTGGCTCCTCGACTGTGCTTCCCTTTCTCAACAAGAAGGCAAGAACTTCCTCGACCCTTCCTTCAACGTCGATAAACCCGTCGACGTCTTCTCAGTCGGATTCGAGGAGATTGTGGACTTGAACGCTTCCAACATCATGGCAGCCAGGTGAATACATTCGGGACATCGGCAAAGGAAACATGCAAGATCGCTGTATCATGCGGCGCACGTTTTCGGAGTTATTGGCTGGTGGCGTGCGCGACTTGAGATGGTGATCTTGTCCGTTCCGTTTGTCGGCCTCTTACTTACCTCTGGTTCTGAATTTCTGCAAAGGTCGCGGTTCGACTTTCACATTTCTTACTTTTCATATTCTTTCGAACTGATTTTACATCGTTCTTTTTTCACAGCACAACGAACCAGCGCCAATGGTGCATCGATCTGACCAACGTGATCAACAAAACGGGCAACTACGTTCTGGTCAACTCTGTCCAGCTCGTTGGTGTCTGCCTGTTCATCTTCGTCCACATCAGGCACGTTCCATTCCTTCGGGACGTGGCGACTGCCATGGTCAAGACGGGCCTTGGTGGCGCCACCGGAAACAAGGGTGGAGTTGCCATCCGCTTCCAGTTGTACAACTCTTCGCTGTGCTTCTGCTGCTCCCACTTCGCAGCGGGACAGTCGAATGTTAACGAGAGGAACGCCGACTTCCAGGAAATCAGCCGGAAATTAGTTTTCCCCGCAGTAAGTAAACGTTCTCTGAATTAGACTTCGACAAAGGAATTCGCTCAGATCACTTTCAAAAGTGGCGCACGCTCTCGGCCAGTAACAATGGGAACATGCGGCACTTGCGGGAACAAGCTTTTCCAGTTTTCAAGCGGCGCACTCCTTCAGCCAATAACAACAAAGACATGCGCCACTTGAGATAACGATCTGGGTCAAAGTGTTTGCCGTCTTCCCGAGTGATGCTTATTTTATTTGGTCGATTGATCGAGCGGTTTGTTTTATAGGATTTGACGCCGCATTCGCATGATTTCGTGTTCTGGTGTGGTGATTTCAACTACCGCATCGACATGGGTAACGACTTTGTTCGAGACTACATCAAGAACGAAAACTGGCCGGCCTTGGCTGAAGGAGATCAGCTGACGTTCAGCAAAAAGGAAGGCAAGACCTTCGAGGAGTACGTCGAAGCACCGGTGATGTTTGCTCCAACCTACAAGTTTGATCTCTTCTCGGATGACTACGACACTAGTGAAAAGTGTCGGACACCCGCGTGGACGGATCGAGTCCTCGTACGAGGAAGAAGGACAAACGGTGAGGAATGGTGTTCTTGGGAATAAATACTTTAAACTGCCAATGATGTGGGACAAGATTAGTCCGGGTGCGTGTAAAGAGACCGGCCGGAACTTGCAGTTTTAGCTGTTATGTGGGATATCACATCGATCAGCTGATCGGTACACACATTGACCAAATATTTCACCCATTATCCGGGGAGCGTTTCTAGACGCACCCGGGTCCAAACCTGCTCCACATCATTGGCAGTTTAAAGTACTATGTTGAGGAAGTAATCAGCTGCTTCACATGACTGAAGTGGGCATGCAGGGTCTTCCAAAGGGTGAGATTTTTCCGGCTAGAAAGCCATCGAGGTTTTGTAGACCGTTTCAGTGTGATCCACCGATAAAAGAGGACCAAGTACGCTTATTGTGTCCTCTAGATGGTTTTCTGGGCGCTGGGTGTTCCAACCATACTGTCCGTATCTGTGGGAAATCACTCTTTAGTTCGTGACACAGTGATATGTTGTGATTATGCCGGTTCAGAAACTGGCAATGTGTTTTCTTGATCCTCTGTCATCAACTTAGATGATTTCTCGAGGAACAGCAGTTTCGAACTTCCGACCGAATCTTGATTTTGCACGAAGCTTAATCGAAGAGTCGCGATACGGCATCAGCGAAACTGACTGCTATGTCATGAGTTGCCGAATTGAGCTGGTTGGCTTGCGGCGACTTTCGATGGTACTTTGGTCGCAGTGGCGGCGTTATGTCGTCCTGCAGTCATGTTATTTCTTTTTCAGAAAAGAATACGAATACGTTCACCATCGTATATTATGGTTCATCCCAAATCAAGAGTTCGGACCATCGACCGGTCAGTGCACTGGTTGAAGCCGAAGTGCGGGTGACGGACACGAAGCGTTGTGAAGAGGTTCTGAAAGATATCCTTGATCATCTGGGACCCTCTGACGGGACCGTCCTGATCTCCGTCGAAGAAGCAGCGGACGTTTTGTACGAACCCGACATGTACCAAAGCATCATGACTTTCATGGCCCAACTGGGCAAGATCCTACTCATAAGGTAGCGCATGAGCCTTCGTTTTAGCCTCGGCCACTATACTGACTAACTCTTGTCTGACTTCAGGTACAGCGGGGCTCATCTGTGCGTGACCTTCTCCACAGGCGAGAGCGCATTGCGAGCCGCACAGTACGACGCGACGGAGATATTCGGCCACATCATCCGTATTGAACTCCGGTCCGCCGACTGGAGAGATATTCTCGATAAAGTGGTGAATTTGTGCAAGAATACAGCAGTGGCGTTGAGTGATGGAGACCAGCCGTTGTTGCTGGACGAGAACGAAATGTCGATGCGGATACCGTTGATCAGCCCGGCAGCTGCTGGACTGAATGGTACGACATGGCGGTCGGAGAACAAACTCGACAAGATCGTTCTTCCCAGTGGCGCACGTTTCCAGCTTACAAGAATCAGGACGTGCGCCACTTCAAACCCAATCTTTAGTTTTTGAAGTGGCGCACCTTCCAGTCAATAACACGGACAACGTGTACCACTTGGGGAAACCATCTTGACCAATTTGTTTGCCGAGTAGCCATCCTGTTTGTCACTGTTGATCAAGTTTGAGTTTCTAAAAGATTAGGTGTCTGTTACAGATTTGGTGATACTGGAAGGGGAGGAAAGTAAGGCCAGCGAGAAGGAAGTGGCCGGTTCTCTGGCCAATATGGTCATGTCAGAAGCGGCAGACTTGGACAGTGCCAGCCTGGATAGCTGGTCGGGGTCCGAGGGTACCACACCCAGTCCACAAATCGTGCAGGCTGTGAAGAGTGCAGCACCACCGCCAAGACCGCCACCAGCTCGACCTGCGCCACCTCAGAAGAAAGAAGTGGTTGATCCATGGGCAGTGGAAGATGGAGCACCGCAGACTGCGCCAGTTCAACTAGGTCCGCCTCCATCCTTCGTACCGGTACAAAAAGAAGTGCTGGTACAAGCTCGTAATGGCGGGCATGGCTTCGACTGGGACAAAAATCAGCACAACAAACCTGGTACGATGACAGCTTTGTAAGCTCTTGCTTGTTGCTAATATTTAGTTCGGTTGCAGAAGGTGAGAATCGAGCGAGTGAGACCAGTCGACAGGTACCAAGTACAGCGCCGCCTGTGCTGCCGGGTAGCGCCCCTCCGCCACCGCCACCTCGACGTCGTGTTGGACAGCAACTTCCGGAAGTTCTTCGTAACATGAGCAGCAAATAACTCATTGTGATATGGTAGTCTTTGTCCGTCAGAGTTCTTTTCCTTCTCCCTACATTCCGTTTTTGTTTGACACCCTTTTATGTACCGTGATTCCGAGCTGCTATGGACGTGACAGGATCGTGATTCCAATTTATCATTTCTTGATACAGGAGATTTGCAATGCGTTGTGGGTTGAATACTTTTATACCCTAACTAGTGGTCGTTTTGTTTTGCCTTTGTTGAAAACATTCTGTCATGTGATTTGCTGATCTCTCCCGTAATAAGTTGATGTCTCGGTATCCCAAACGCGAGGCGGACGATATTGAAGCCGGATCAGTCTTTGTTGCAGCCGATGGTTCCGCGCACTCCCTCTTTTCTGACAAGCGGAGATTACGTCAGTGACTCGCTTGCCTGAGTTGCCTCCTTACTCGTCCATGTCAGTTGCTGTACACGCAAGACGGGAGATTATGGTACAGTAAAAATTATGGGACAGGCGGAAAGGACGGCAAAATGGAGATTCGACCGTAGAAAAGAGTCGAAAAATGTATTACTGTGAATCGGTCGCCTACGTACGTGCTCCCGTACCGCCGTAGCGAAAAGGCCTGTACCGTAAATTTTACTGTACCATAATTTCTCGTCCTGCGTGTGCTTATACTGACTCTTACGTGAGTGCAACGTGGTGGCTCACGCAAAATCATCGGCTGTGGCCTTCGTCGATCATTTCGCGCTGCAGATTCTTGTCTAGGTACAGACCAAAAGCGGGAGATTGTAACCTGCGAAGCAGCACTCTGCATCGCTCCCTGCTTTCAGCTAAGTTCTGCCTGTTGGTCTCTAGACTGGCGCTGCAGAGAGCTCACCAAGTTCCCAGTCTGTGGGATAAATCGTGTTTATCCTAGCTTTGGTTCGTCGCACCCAAGTACTTATGAATTGTTTGTTGGTAATTAAACACTTGAATTTAATCAGCGTCTGTCCACAGACACCACAAGCAAACATACTAAGGCGCCTCAGGCACCAGATGATCCAGAGAACTCTGTCACCGGCATACAAGCCAGTGTGTCAATATACTTACGGTGAGCCGGTCTAACAAGGCAGGACTCAGACAGTGCCGCGCAAACATGTGTTTCTATCACACATTTCACATTAGTCCTACACTGCCGGGATACCAACGTTATTCGTTATCAGCTGAGACAGCTAGATCGCTATATTGAACTAAGGGGAGGGTCAAGCACAGTATTTACAAACCTCGATGGTAAATAGTATTTTGGTGGGACACTACGCCACTGTACTCAAGCACATTTTATGTGAATCTCGGGCAGTCGTTTCAACATTGTGAGCTGTATGAACGGGCAGTCAGACGGTTCTTGCCAAAATACATGTACTAGTATTATACACGCTTACGGGCAATGTCAAACTGCATTGGGGAGGTCAAAGTGTGTTTGTGTTCGGACCTTTAAAAACTGACAATAGTCTACTACAAAACGTGCTGCTGAAAGAGTCCTTCGCTATCGCGAGCTATATATAGAGTCAAGAGCACATCTGGCACGTTTCCCACCAGGTCTCGTTCAGACGATCTACTTAACATGAAGAACATCTATTGGGTTTACGTTCTGCTTCGGGTGGTTTTTGTTAAAGGACAGCGTGACGCCAGCCATCTCGGGCTCCGACCTGTGCCGGATCGATATGAAATCTCTCAGCCGATTCCGACCATCCCCAACCAGATCTACTCAACGAGCGCTTCTAGACACCAGACAAAGGTCTTCTGGTTCCAGCCAGGTACTACGAAAGGAACGGCTAAAATTCAAGTGTGGAGCAAAAACGCCACTGTGGATGCCCCTGTTCTGATTGTTATCAAAAGACATGTCAGGGTGCTTTCCTGGCAAATTCCAGCGATGCTGCAAGAGGCCTACCCTTATTTAACCACCAATCGAACGCTTTGCCCAGCATCAAATCATTATTCCTCCGTTACTAAAGGCGAACCAATACTTCCATCGGGTGTTGACATTTTTATTGAGGTACTTACCCTTTCGGACCAGCCAGTCGATTTTTCTCCGAAGATCGAATCTTATCCAACGTTTGTCAAGAACGGTCTCTCTTCGTTCATTATGCGAGCAAGCCCCTCGGCTCCTCAGTACATTCAGTACAATATGCGGCCAAGGTCTACCACAGTGTTGGTAAAACTCGAAGCACTCGAAGGTCACTCTTTTTGTGGGTATACGTATACCTCTCGGTTCAGTCTGTGCGTTGTCCGGTCGGCGATCTGGAGTCTTATCTAAGAGTTGATGGTCGGTTTCAGACGATCACTTCAAAAGGAGCTAACGAAGTCGACAGAAGTCTGTTTTCGGATTATGGGTTTTATATTGTTGTGGTAGTTCAGCCTCACGACCTTGACTGCGCAGGTGCAGGGCCGAGCCCTCTTGATCCCTTTCGACCAAAGCCACTCATAAGTAACCACAGCGTGGAGCCTGGAGAAAGATTGAAAGTGGTCCGAATTACCGTTTCCTTCTGTTTTCCTTTTTATCGATCGTTTTTTTGCGGCCGGACATCTGTAAATGTACTTGGGGTGAACTTCCCATACAAGACGGGCAATGGTCATACGATCGGTGGTTCGGAAAAGCGTGCAAGTGTCAGTGTGCATTGTGCTGTCGGACTCTGTGCCCATGGACATGCAAAGATCGAATTCCTTTTCAATGGGAAGAGTCTCTATACAAGTCGCCGCTCTCCAGTTCCGCTCCGAGAAACGTGCTCAGGCCTGAGACCGCGAGAGAGGAGGTGCCACTTGAGGGTTCTGAAAGTGGAGCCGACACCATTCGTTTAGTAACAGTTGAGCGTGGGCAACCGCTGACTCGAGCGGATGACAATCCTCCCCAAGAGAGTCGGCAGGAACCGGCTGAAGACAAGGAAACCGGCGATCCCGCAAAGACCGCGACGGCATATCGTTTTATATTGGTAGCCCTGTTCATATGCTACGGGTCACCCGTGTTTCAGCTCGTCTTTACTCACCAGAAACTTCTGCACGTGATCGGAAATGAAGATCTCTGCTACTACAACTTCTCATGCGCTAAGCGTGCCGGGTGGTTGAGCGACCTCAACCACGTCATCAGTAATCTAGGTTACGTGATACTGGGGGTTTTGTTTCTTCTACAGGTTCGTCGACGAAAAGTCTTCCGAGGAAAACTAAGATCACGCCTGCGTGATCGGGATTTGAATCTGGATGCTTTTGGATCGCTGTCGCATTTTGATATCTACTACAGCATGAGTTATGCTGTGATTATGGAAGGAATGATGAGTTTGTTGTATCATATCTGCCCGGGATATAACAATTTCCAGTTCGACACGTCCTTCATGTATCTGATTTGCGGACTTCTGGTTATGAAACTGTATCATTAACGGCATCCTGATCTACTTCCTCGCGCAACAGTGGAGTACTTCGCGTTCCCCGTGCTCATCCTCGTAGCTATGTTGGGCCTTATCCTCAAGGACATAGTGTGCAACATCGTTTTTACTGTATTAATTCATACTCCGCTCACCGTAGTTATCGGACTTCAGGTGCTGTTCTTAGGACATCCCAAGGCCCCGCGCAGTTGCCGTAAGTTCTGACGTACTCTTGCATACTGTTTCTAGATACAGTAGTGCCTACTGTATAAACGAAAAACAATCAGCGTTGACATCTTTACATCGTTATACAGGTCAAAGACGTGATGCGTTGAGGTCCATCCGCAGGCGCGGTGCATACAAGGACCTTCGTCACAGCCGGATGGGGTTCACCGGACTATACCTTATTGCCAATATTATTGGGGTCACACTCGTATACACTATGCACTTCGATTTTACAACTTACTTGCTCCTCGGACTGGGATTGAACTTCCTGGCGTATTTCATTTTCTACGTGATAATGAAAATGATTCACGAAGAACTACTCAGCAGGGAAACTTTAGCTTATCTGATCCTGTCAGCAGTTTGCTGGATTTGGGGACATCTTACTTTTGCGCAGGGTATGTCAGGAGCTGAAGAAGAATGATTGATTAACAGACATCGAGACAAGCTTACAAAAGACTGAATTTCAGGTTGACTGACTGCATGCATGCACGCCCCATGGGTTATGGGGTCGACGGCCATCTCCAAATGAATGCTCAGAATCCCCGAGGAATGCTGAGCACGAGGTGAAAAGAGATTCACGTTGGTCGAGCATTTCTCAGGGATTGAGCATCTATTCCTGCAGGATTCTTTGTTTCAGCATTTGAAAAGGTTTGATTAGTGATTGCTATCAGTCACAAGAAAAATAGGACGTCGTCACGGAGGATTTGTTTGCCTGGCGGCACAGGATTCACCACTAAAGCACCCAATCAGCATTCAGCCTTGGGGTTCTTAGTCACGCCCCACCGCAATGACGTATCAATCTACCACGACGTATCGGCTTACGTCAGGTATCCGCTAGTTGGCCTTCGTTTGATTGTCCTTTGCTGTTATCGGGTTGATTGGCCAAGTCGCACACTTACGTTTGATTGATACTCTTGTTTGTAGCCTTGATTAGATGAATTACCTTCGTTTCAAACTGCTTCCTTTTTCTCCCTCAGATTATCTGTGCGAAGATGACACCCAAAAAATTCACCGTTGTTAATGATCCGAAACCAGATACTGTGAGGAAGAGGTTGAAAAGAGCGGCTGAGAAAAGACTACGAGATGCTGGGAGCGTTCGACGCCAGCGTGTCAAGTCTGATCTAGAAGTTATTCCTCTGGAAGAGTTAGTTGATGAGGTGGTCATCCCAGCTAATCAACCTGCACTGGACTCAACTCATCGACACGATGTTGGAGGTAAGAAACGGAGAGAAAGGCTTAGGTGAAAGACAATGGCCAGCATATAGGAAGTGGGTCGAGTTGGCCTGACCGGAAGTGGCTGGCTGGTAGGTAT
>BDGG01000006.1:2126462-2147115 GCA_001949185.1 Ramazzottius varieornatus
TTTTGGGGGAGGGGGGGGGGGGGGGTCCGCAGTTAAATTCAAGAGATCGCTTTCCCCACTGGCGCATGGTCTCAGCCATTACCCATGAACTCGTGCGCCACTTTAGATAATGGCACAAATAAATTTAATACTGTACTATTGTTTGGATATTTCCGAAATTGCCCCCAGCAATTTCAGGATTTTCAGCGAAAAATATTGCAGATCTGCAATTTCCCGACTTTTCGAAAAAGTTAATTGCGGATCTGCAGCTTCGAACAGTATCCCAGGAGAATTGTGGACCTGCAAAATATTGCGATACCGTTCGGCAAACCTCAATACGCCCTTGACTTCCGGTTCGTCTGCAAAGACGATCAATCAAGAAACCGAATCAACCAAAACAACTGCAGATCTCGGAAAAGTTCTGCCTTGTTACAATTAAGTCTCAAGTCAGAGCGAGGTCCACAATCAACGCACTAAGGAGAAGACACTTACGTTTGCTGGCGTGATATTGTTGCCGTAAATCCTCCAAATCCATCTCGCCGTACTTAGATTCGGGTTGAGTCTTCGGTGTGCTTGATTGACTGTGCTGGTTTGATTGTCTTGACGGGTAGTTGGTCCGTTCTTGCCTTGGCTGAGCTTGCTCAGGTCGTTCTCGTTGAACTTCTTGACTCTGCTTCGCAGACTGATCTCTTGCATCTTTCGTTACACCATTGATAGGCTTGTTACGAATAGCAGGCTTGATAGGAGCGGGCCCAGACGTCACGGGAGCAGGTGCAGGCTTCCTCACTTCCGGTGATATCGTCGAGGTGGACTTTCTAGAGGCTAACGCTGCTTCTCGAAGAGCTTTCAGTTCCGCATCGTCTTCGTCGCTATCGTAAGCTAAAGCCTTCGGGGCAGGAGATACTTTATTCTACGATGGAAACCAATACGCATACTCAATCGAGACAAATATCATAGACTCCAAACAGAAAATAAAGAACAAAAGATCCTACCAAAGATGACTTTGGAGTTTTTCGTTGGTTCTGCGAAGGGATTTCCGTCAAGTTCTGTACACGACGAGAAGAAAATCTTGTTGGCCTGTTGGCGATCATCTTCAATAAGTAAGGAGAACGGAGAATATCTGCTGGTGCGAATGGGGAGATGAATTCCAGGAAGTTCACCACAGTTTCAAGCCTTGATTAATTGATAAGACCTGGAAAATCAAACACGATAAGTCGCTTTTTACATCCCAAAACACTTTGATCTATCCACCCAGCAACACGAGCGGGATACTCTGAGGATTTCATCATGACTTTCCTCCGTCCGGAATACCAATAGCTGGAGCAAGTAAGAAATCAGAGCTGCAAAAGGAGAATATGTTTTCACAGCTTGATTCGACACCCACCTTTTGCTCCCACGATAAATCCGTAGTGGCTTGGTCTACCGTCCCGAGACTGGGTTCACGAAGTAGGCTACATGATCCTTGCAGCTCAGGAATCAAGATGCGTTGGGCAAAGATGACGGGAAGATGTTACGATTTGCAAGCAGACAGAATCACAGAAGTCTTCAGCAGATGCCAAAAATGGCAACAAACTGATCTTGGGGTTTTGTTAGTTGATTGGGTAAGATTGATTGGAAGGTAAGTACAACGTGGCGCTTATGTAACGAGCCGCGAATTCGGGTTGTGGACACTGGACACCGAGCCGGTAGGCCCTTATCGATCCACCTGAAACAGAACGCATGACGTCATGAAAATAATGCATTACATGTACAGCTTACGAGAATGCTCCTATGGTTTTCATACCTAGCCGCTTTAGGAATCCCGCCGAGTGAACCGCATTTGAACTTTGAGAACGATGGAGTCTGCGACTCTCAGTTCTCCGCGCAAAGCATAAACAGGAGCGTTCAGATTTCTGTGCTTAACTTCTGGGAGTGTGCTTGGTTGGCTCCTTTGATCTTCCGGACTGAGTGAAATGGAGCTCTCGTCGTTACTGCTGAAAGCAAGACAAAGTAAGTGGAGCAACCGGACTTTGGCTTACGGCCATGATTGATTATTGATCAACAGCTGTCAAGTGTCCACCATTGTACCATCAACGGTCTATTATGCGCTTAAAGCTTCTACAGCTGCGATTACGTTTCGCTTTTCAGATCAGAAGAAAGCAGTCTACCCATGGCTGAGAACGGTCTACGGAAATCCAGAAAAGATGCTGAGTCAGCTGAACGCTCGACGAGACCAGCTTCTGGACGATATCCCATCTACTCCCTTCGACATTCCCGACGATATGATAGTGGAATGGCTGACACTAATGGCAGAACGGGACGTGGTTGTGCACGAAATATTTATAAAAGTACTCGCATACCGTATAAGCTGAGTTTCGATACGGCATAATTTTCTAATTTATGGTAATTAATTTTCAGAGACGGAAGGAAGCTTTCGATGAAGCAACCCGAGCTCTTCATCAAGCCTTGCTCGACCATCGCCGTCTTCAGCCCAATCGTCCTGTAGACCATGCTTTCCCCGCCATCAATGCCGCACTGAACGAAGTACAAGACTATCTTCTGAACTATGGCTCCTTCGAGACAACGAAACCAGCAAAAGGTACTTCAATTGTCAAGAAAGAGTTTTTCAGCGTTGAGGTCCAGACTGAGAATATTCCCGACGAACCTGCCCCAATCCAAAAGCTGATTCTGGACCTGGGAACTCAAACAGACCTCGACAGTCAGCCTGCGGAAATAATCAAGCAGTACTCTGACTGGCACTGTCAAATGGAATTAATAAAGCTGCGCACTGAGGCGGAAGTTCAGACAGATAACAACTTCGACGATCTGATTGCCGAAGAACGGTCTTTTCTTTCACATTCCCCCGTTTTCGAGGCGAAGTGGAAACCCGAAGCGTCCAGTACTCCACTAGGCAAAAAGCCGCAATCATTCTCGAGAGTTACAGTGTTGACACAAAAACAACCCGACGCTATTTTGGGAGGTTCTGAAAGAGGGGAAGCGCTGATAGCGGAAACAGATGCTCTCACTGGAAATGTCGAAATACTCGCTACGACATATGAAAAGCTGGTCCAGGTACAAATAGATACTTCAGTGAACAATAAACTCAACAGATCGGTCACCTGTCCAGAAGCTCTTGCTGATTTAGAACTGGAAGTGCCCGAGAGACCTAGCAGCGTATCCACGAACTGCCTGTCGATGATAAGTACCTGCAGCACCACGTCGACCTTCGGGTTGTACCAGCGAAGTCTCTCCGGTCAGATGTCCCTAGCTCCCAACTTCCTACCGAATGTGGACAGACTGACCATGAAAATGCGGCTGAAGCTGAACAACCCTCTGATTTCGGTTCCGCGAGCTCTACCGGAAACTGTGAATGGATCGTTGGAAAAGAGTAAGAGCTTTAACCGGAGCCACAATGACAGTATCGATTAACTTAGACATTCGATTATTTTTCTGATAGTCAGTACTCAAACTCAAGGAATGCTGTTCGTTTCGTATTTCAGTATTTAAATTTCCATGAATTTTTGTGCAACGTTGTATGCTAGTTTATTGTTTTACTCTGAACTGCGGCTTTAAATTTGTTGTTCTATCCATCGCACATATGAGAAAATCACTCTGATCAGAAACCTCGAAAACAGTATCACTAGCTTCTGGCACCGGTCGTTCTGTTTCCGAGGAGCCAGAAGTCCTTCAGCCTGGGTCTTCACGATGGTCAACCGGTGGTTTTTTAAGTTTTGCTAGGGCTGCGGCGGTTTTGCTGGAGCGTCGCCATTGTTTTGACAAGCAGAACGAATACACTTATGAGGTTGATGGAAAGCGTAAGTTGTGAAAGACGAGCCGCAAGTGTTGGAACAACAGCGCGAAAAAAAGCGGACGAGCGAACAATTAAACATTGCTGACAGGTACCACTACAAAGTGTCTTTACCGCTGTGCATTAATGAAGGATGCCAAAAGCGACCTGTTTAGCAGGAACTTTACGCGGTTCAACACACTCAACAGTAGCTGCTGTCTTTTCAACGTCTTGAAAAATCTTCGTTGAGTAAACTACACTGGCAGTGCTTCAAGCGCGTGTTTTTCAAGTGGTCGTACGCGAGCCAGCAGGACGTGAATCTTAACGCACTCGTATGCCGGCAGCGTACCAAGCGGAGGGTCGATAATTTACTGAAAGTTGGCAGAATTGACAGAAAATAGACGCAGCTGCTGACGATCATACGCCAGTGTCAGTTGAAAAGGACTATTACATCACAGTGGTGTTTAACCACCACTTGTTGCACGGTGCAAGTAAACTCCAACGAACGCCTACTGGTCACTATTTTATGGTTTTGCGGAGAACTTGACACCGGTATGTTATGCCGTCATAATCATCGCAACTTCCTTGCCGGCAGTCGCCCACACGTGCCGTAACTGAACTGTGAAATTAATCTTAGTTGGTCGCTTCTCTTCCGTTGTTGCGCCAGCTGTACCGCACTTCTCAGATTTGGATTTTCTGGGCCAGTTTTTGATTCCAACCGACGATGCGTTTACGGGATGAAGTGCCCGAGGAGGAACCTCCAGTCATTCCTTTCAGGATTCCAAGACCAAAGCTACTGCCATCGTTGATTATTCTCCGAAATTTTATCCTGGAAGGGAGGACCATATGGACAGCATCGTGGTGGCTGGAAGAGTACTTGCCGCTGTGGTATTCTCAAGTCGTTACGGGCGAGGTGGAGTCGGTGGGAGACAATGAACCACGCATGACCGAATGGCTAGATCAGGATCTAGACGTTAGTCAAGCGGCGCCACCAGTCTCCATACCACCACCGGATTATCCTCATCACGCAATACAGACGGATGTTGCTGCTGATCAAGATGTGGATAGGTAACGGTAGAGCAATGAGCTGCACAATGGATTACGTGCGTCTGTTTACATAAAGGATCCGCATCACCTGTCTACAGAGTGAGAAACCTGCTGTTCGTAAGCTGGACTTTGCACGGTACTTGACGTCAAGTGGTCCTTATCACGCGTGGCATGCGAAGAACCTGATGCCAAAGTCGGTGAAATCTGGTTCGCCGTTGAATACTACTTTAGATCTGAAGTTTCTGAACATTAAACAATTTCAAAATTCTCCTATAGACAGTCGGTACTTTTCTCTGACGGACTACTCAAATTTCTGACTGTTTTACATGCACGAAAGTAACAATTTATTGTTGCCTTAAGTATGAGCTTTTATCTGCCGTCGTACCTATATAGCTAGGTTCTTGCTAACTATAAGTCACAATGTATCGGGCCAGCTCAACACATAAAGTACCGATAGATGTAAAATGGGTCTCTGAATCTTATTCAATGATACCGTACTCAACTAAGTCCGTGAACGGCAACAGCGGTATACCGAAATTCGGGTAAGCGTTATTTTCATAATATCAGGTATGTAACTATGACTTTGCGCTTTTTCCGAGGGAAGTTTTGAAAATTCATACCACTTGCTTTTGACGGAATTTCTCGCTTCGTCTTTTCGTAAACCATAGTAGATATAGTAGCCTTTTTCAAAAAGTTTTGGAAACCCTGATTCGTTCGTTTGTGGGGTATTGTGCGAGAATGCTCTGTGATCGCGAATTCTCAAAAATTACCTCCATCTGGAACTCTATTTCTTGTAGTCCCACCAAGACAGCTAAAAATTCAGACACTACGGTAAACATAACTTCAACGACGACGCTGTTGAATGATCGTTTCAGTATAGGCAGTGCCTATTCAGTTAATAGTCCCATAGGTTGATTGCTCGAACGGTTAGAATGGCATCAGCTTTGTCGAACTTTCTCACAAGGCTTTGCCGCAACGAGGAAACACGAGATTTCGATTGGTTTAGAAACACTGGGGCTTCGTTCGAACGCGTGCGTGTCGCCTCCCCTTTCCTGTACCGCGGAGCGCGGGGAGTCCACAGCTCGTAATAGGGTGCGACAAGCACACACATACTTGACATGCTCCCACTCAGTTGTGCGCATCCACCAGTGGGTTGGCGTTTTTCTACCTGTACTCTAATCAGCGATCGGACCGTTGTTCGACTGTTTTTATATTATCCCGCTATACAGCTGTTGGATTATTAACTGAATAGGCACTGGTATAGGCAAGAACAGTCTACTCCATAAGTTAGCCAGGTGGGAGAAAACGCTTCGAAAAACTGACATCGGACGAAACAAAACTACGTGCTCTGAAAGCCAGACGAAAGCAAAACTTTTCAAACTTAGAAAGTGGGTAGTATATACATTGGTGTACTCCCCAAGAGCGTTGGCTCTCGGTTTCGTTCGGCAGTCATAGAGAGAAAAATGTCGAACCTCACACCTCACCAAAGTGGCGCACGTCGACAACCATAACTTTCCACCCTGTTTTGCACGAAATTTCTTTTTTCAACTCCTCAAAGCATATCTTTTGAGGTTTCTTTATTGCAGTTGACAGACCATCTTCAGTACTAAAAAACTGTCTTATCATTCTCGAATTTAAAGTGCCTGTTTCGCGCGAAAAGGTTTTCGAAATGCTTCTGATCAGTACCGAGTCTCGCTCCTTCCAATATTGTTCTTGTTTCCTGTTCTCATTGCACTGACCGGACTTTGCTTTTTAAAAATCGGCAAGATTCTGCTACACAGACAGGACATGAGCTGAGTTTTGGAAATTTGTACATGCGCTCGGAAAATATGTTTGAAAGCCTTCTACTGAAAACCGCAAAGTCATACTTACAGACATGATATTAACAGAACCGTTTTCTTTCGCACAAGGCATCACATGATTGAATTTAGAAAGGTTGTCGCGGGGGATTACATGGACGCAGATCGATAACATCTCGGTACACGCACGACGAGAAAGTTTGGAGCACTAAAAAGTTTGGAACAGGCGATTCTGAAACAGCGGGACGGAATTCTGTACGTACGTGTGCCATTCTCACTAATGCACTTTCTGACTATTTTCGACGGTTGTGCTGTCAGTTTGCCGTCTTTTCCGCCTGTTCCAAACTTTTTACTGCTCCAAACTTTCTCGTCGTACGTGTACTGATAGTGCAGTGTTCCCAGACGGTTCGTAGCACCTCCACGAGCGGACTTCGTCGAGGTTGCTTCGGTTGCTTATGACGGGTCCTCAAACTGCGGGGAATATTTCGAACCGCAGGACATCATTGATTATAAATATTATGTTTATTAACCTTTACAGTGACCCAAAGGCATTCTTAAGTATTGATAACTTCATTCATCAACGAGAGAGCTTCCCATGAAGACCGCACCTCTGGAACTACTCGACTTTATTAGCTTTTGTTATTCGAAAACCACGCGCTATAATGTGCGTCAACGGAAAAAGCATTAGACTGATATATCAAGTCAATGCTTTTGATATCAAAAACTGTTCTTCCGGTTTTTGAGGTTGTTTTCCGCAGACTAGCTATTAGACGGGGGTTCTCATATGCTGAAGACAGCTACATCTTCGGCAATTAAATCTTTTCCTCGAATGCGTAGTACGCAGAATCATGAATGCGTCGGCAGAGTTCGTAAATCTGAGCGCCCATTCACAGCCGCGGAGCCCCCTGTCAGAATTTAGCGCGTGGTATACATTATCTTCTGGCATAGCCACCTTAATCCTCAACTTCCTCATCGTCGCTGCTTTTATCAGAAAGGCGGAACTACGTACACCATTCATGATCTACGTTTTCCAGCTCTCAGTATTCGAGATAGTCCTGGCCTGTACCGTTGTTCCAGGGAACTTCTCCCGAATGTACTATGGCTACTGGTTCTTTGGCGACACTGGTTCTTTGGCTTGCACTGCATTCTTGTACCTCAACGGGATCGTGGTATCGGGCGTGCGCTATGCTCATGTTCTAATCACTGTTAATCGATTCTGGGCGGTCAGCTTCCCGGTTACTTACCGTAACCATCATTCTAACAAAGTCGCCTGCATTATCATAGCGATAAAATGGCTCTACGTCCACGCCATTTTTTTGCCAAGCCTCATTCCAGGTCGTATGTTTCCCAAAACCGGAGATCGCCAGTGCGTACTGAATACAAGCTTTCAACCCGGACCAGCGGTCCTTTTCATTGTTATGGGGTTCGACTTCCCCGAGTTTATCATCTTGGCGTTCTACCCTATAATCCAGTATAAGGTTTGGAAAAGACAGAAGGCCTCGACCACCAGGCGAAACCAAATAAGCCTGATGTCCAGTTCGAGGCCTGTTGTACCGAGTATGTGTATTGTATCGAGTAACTTTACGAGGGGATTATGCCTGTCCCCACCTCCCGACGGTCAAACCGTCCCGCCAGAACGCTAGAGGAGAGTTTCTTCTATAATATGGGCCAGGGAGCTGAATCCCGCGATGATCATGGAATAAACTACAGGGCTAGGAAGTGACGGACCTCAAATACTGCAGTGACGTAAGATCTTTGATTGGAAGTTTGATTGAACAGATTGCAACTCAGTCGATCAGCTGTTCCGTCAGATTAGGTCTGGATGGTGTGCTATCGAGCATCATCGACCAGTTGTGGCACACTGTTCGGTCGTCCTGTTGCTCAGCTGAGCGGCTTGTCTGTAATGTCTTCAATCAACACTCCCAATCAAAGAGCTCAACGTCACTGCAGCATACTGGAGCGGTCAATGGACGTTCGTTTCCGAGTCCCATAGTTCATTCCAGGATCATCGCGGGATTTAGCTCCCTGGCTCGTATCATAGAACAGACTCTCCTCTATCATTCTGGCGGGACGGTTTGACCGTCGGGAGGTGGGGACAGGCATAATCCCCTCGTAATCAAAATTTTCAACTCTTTTGACAGTTAGAGTATGGTGCAGTACATCTGCTGATCGTTTTAGCTGCCTCCGGTGGACCCCCCATTTCTATGCCGCACAGCGTGCCTGACGAAAACGAAAAGGAGACCGGAACAAGTCGGGACCCTCGCCGTAGCAGATCCACTCCATACAACGGAACACTGACGGCGTTGACTGTGGCTGCCCTGTTGTTTTTCACCCCGAACAACGTCTTTTACTTCCTAGTTAACTACAGAAACTACTGGAACGCCCACTTTTTCGCCGTTCAAAATGCCCTTCTTTACACACTCTCATGGATCAATCCAATCATATTTTATTTTTCTTTGAAAAAATTGCGAGTAGCTGTCAATAATTTGTTTACACGCCGGTAACTTCACAGAATTTTAGCTTCGATTTTGTAGAGGACTTACCAACTGCTGACCGGTGCACATATCACAGCACGGTTCGATCGAATTAAACCTCCAGAGAACTACAAGCCAAAAAGCTAGTTAGTGTTCCCATCCAGGAACACTAGCTAGCTACGGGCGACTTCGCCGAACAGTTAACAATATGAAGACCTCTGTCTGGTGCGTTAAGGCGGGATTAGCCGAAGAATTAGTACATTTCGGGAGGAAATTTCCTACGCTTTATGGACTTACAATTTTCATATGACACTAGTGCAGCGATACAAAGAGATGATCAAACGGAACAATGCAGGCTGTCGCGTTGGTCACAATGGTTTTATCGCCCTGCTGTATCGCCGTAAACAGGAATTTGTTGTGCCAAGGTTTCATCCTGACCGATTGGTCCTACGAGGAGCCACCAAACACCAAATATCCATATTTAGATAACTAAGCGTGGCTGCACATTCTATCCTATTGCTGGAAAGATGCAATACACTCGAATTCGTAGGACCACGTCAAAAACGTCATGGCTCATTACTGGGCGGTGATATTGAACTGGAGATTTTTTCTTCATGTAGTTAACTTCTCGATCTACCCTATTGCCATATGGAAAAATGCCTCCCGAGAACCCTTCCAAAGGCTAGTCTTGCCATAAATGTATCTGATCTACTCCTCTGTGGACTACCAAAATTGTTATCCGGGTGAACAGCGCTATAAATGGTTCGAGCAGTGTTTTCATGGCGAAGACGAGCAAGATAGGATCGCACAACAGTTCGACACGTACAAGCTGGTGATAAAGCGCGAACGCTGTTTGGCCTGCTCTGCGAATATCAAAATCCTGTAACGTAAAATATATTTGGTCTGCTATGTATTAGACACACTGCCGCATTGAGACTGAGCATCGATAAAGTCAGCTAGGAAAGGGCTACGACGAAGTTTTCCCCGTATGTTGTCAACGTGGCAAAACAGCCTTTCTTAGGAAAGACTATCCTGTGGAAAGACCGCAAGTTCGTTAGCTACTATTCCTTCCTCTGTATTTTTGAAAGGTTAACGCGCCCTTTCTAATCGAGGTTAGAGCAGTTGGAACCTCGTATTGCCCTTTCTCCACCCGGTTGCCGCGTCTGTGCGCCCCTCTGCGTAGGTTATTTTACAGACGCGAAGGATAGATGAGCTAAAACGCAGCCGTCGCTTCCTACATGATGAACTGCCTGAGCATGGACCGCGGCCGCGGTGCGAGGACATAGAGCGAGCAACAATACACGTCGGGAGGGTTTCGAGTCGCCAACTCGCCGAGAAGCAGGCCTAGGAGTGCAGTGAAACGCACAGCCAGGATCCTGCACAAATAAACCAGGAATTGCGAAGGGAATTGTGGGCGTTGTGCTCACGGTAGTGAACGGGCCATATGACCGCCCACAGACGGCTCGGTGCGACAAGAGGATGTGGGCTTGGTGCGGATCGGATAAGACAGGGTTTTCATCCATTTTCAGCCTGCGGACAAGAATTCCTTTTCCGCGGATAGAAAATGGGTAAAAACCTTTAATTATCTTATCCGCGACAAGCCCAAGAAGATGCGCGTGATTTACGAGCCTACCTCAGTAAGTTGACGAAGCGGAATAAAATGTACAAGGTAACGGTGGGGTACCGAAGAATAGATGCCAGATAATCACCAGGTTGGTAATGTATGTTGAAGCGTGATACGCATTGGCGCAACGTAAGTTACAGATGTACAATTTGAAGGAAGTTCTGGCTCGGTCCTCGAAGATGACGTGAACCAGCAGACTGTTGGGAAGAACGCGGGCATATTGATAAAGACCCGAAAGATGGCTCGAAAATCCCACTGGGCATCCACATACGCAGATTCTCGATGGGAGTAATGCTCATTTCCAGTCATTGTCAAAAGCGGTACACCGTTGTATATATTTCTTCACTTCAGCCGACGTCCAGCGAAACCTTTAAGGTAAGACGAACCCGCAAACGGGGTTCTTGAGCATGATCTCGCAGACCATCTAGCCGTGTAGAGGAAACCTTCGTCTGCCAGAAGATGTTTCTTATGCATATGAGAGTTCCATGGGCAGAATCACACCCCAAAATTTCTTCAACAAGGGGTTACTGGAACTTCCGATTGACCAGTCGAGAGGTGAAAGGGACCCTGCCTGCACCTGCAGGATTCCTTTTACTGTTTACTCGCCAGCGTCACTAATAACGCGGACAGAAGAGTCTTTAATAACACGTGCCTTTTGGGGTATTGGTACTCAGCACGTCGGAAAAGTGGTCGATAAAATAAACCATAGACTGCCCGGGCTTAGTGCACGGAAAGAGCACGGAAGACGGGCGTTGAAAGTGCTGTTACTTTGATGACATATTGCCAACAGTCCATCCGAGCTACTTCAATATTCAATGAAAATCAAAAGCTACTCAGAAAATCCCAGAATGTTCACGGATCTGGGCGAGAGGTGTAAAAATCTTTCTACCGCAGGGACGGCTTTTACAGTGCAGAGGTTTCCAGCAATGCCGCTTTAAAGAGTCTCTTCAGTCATTAAAGAATCATTGTACCACACCCGAAAATGGTCTCCAGATTCCTTGAGATTCAATCAGGTGCATTATCTGTACTTTCGTCCTCATTGTAAAATTTAGCCCACCATTCTTCTCGATCGGGTTCTGTCCCGATGGGCGAACTTTATCTCATTCATTCGTGTCGCTACACGAGATTTTATTCCACCGCCCACCCTAAATTCTATGTACTGGCTTTTTGCTCAATAAACGGAGCATTCAGCCTCGCGTCGCATCCGAATTATGAGTGCTTCCATTTCGGCAAGCTACTTCCGCGTTCGTACACTACTGAACGAACGCGGAAGTGACTTTGCCGGAATGGAGGTAATCGTAATTCGGATGCGACGCGAATCCGAATGGCCCCTTTATTGAGTAGGGAACCAGTAGATAAAAAGTGAGGTTGGCGGGTGGAAGACATTCTCGTGTAGCCACACGAGAAACAAAACGAATGAAATGAGGTTAGCTCGTCGGCATGAAACATGAACGAGAGGAACGTAGGCTACGTTGTACAGTGGGGGTGAAAGTACAGATAAAGGACCCGTTAACGATTATGACAAGCCAAATGAGGCGTAACAATATGAACCAGCAGGAAACAGTGAGAAGAAGGAAAGGAGAAGGTGCGGTGTGATGGGAAAACCGTGAACGGCACACATTAACCAAAATTGAAGTCGGTGTAATCTTAATTGCATGTTTGTTGATTGCTGTGGCTTCTTCAGCACTGCTACTGTAGGAACATGTATGGGAGGGATCTTTTTGCGCTTATTTCACCAATGTCCACTACGAGTAGTATAAACCCACGGAGTACAGTGGTATCAAAACCATCATGCTACCAAAGCAACAAGTCAGGATGGGTAAAAAATGCTTGCTCTCGAATAATCACACGAGACCGGCATCCTTGGCCAAGCCATAGAAGATAGAGTTTTTGTTTTGAAGAAGGACAGTGGGGCACTCGAATTCAACAATTCGTCCCTGGTCCAAAACGCATATCCTACAAAACGCAGCGGGAGGAAACAATTCTTGGAAAGGAATAAACCTTCACGCACCACCTTACCTGGTACTGTCCAGGATAGTATTTAGCCGATGCGCTATTGTCAGCACAGTGCAGTCTGCAAATTTGTCGCGAATTGTCCGCTGAATGAGATCGTCTGAAAATAGCTAAGGTAGAAGTTGTGAACATATTAACGCTGGAAGAAAATCTCCCATGAATAAACGCACCTGTCTCTAAATCTATTGCGGCTGTTGCTTCATCCAAGACAAGGATCTTGGTTTTACGCAGCAGAGCTCGAGCCAGGCAGACCAACTGTCGTTGTCCAACGCTGAAGACAAAGTAATCATTTAACACCTGGACCAGGCGTTTTCGGGCACGCGGACTTATGGCTCGAGTACCTCAAGTTCTCGCCTCCTTCCGCAACTGGATATTGAAGGCCATCTGGCAGTGTGTTTACAAAGCGCTTCAAATGGGCGTCGTCTAGAGCGAGCCACAAGTCCTCATCCGAGCTTACCGCAAAAGGATCCAGATTCGCACGTAAAGTTCCACTGAACAAAACAGGCTCCTACAGTAAGGTAAACCGTAAAATGAAGAAGGCTGATCGAGCTTCGATACAGCCGATTGTCCTTCAAAGTATGAAACAATAGATACCTGCGGTATGATGGTCAGACGGGATCGAAGATCGTGTAGACCCATTTTTGAAATGTCCAGCCCGTCAATAGCGATCTTACCTCCCGCTGCTTCGATGATTCGAAAGAGCGCCAACGTCAAGGAACTCTTGCCGGCACCTGTCCGCCCAACGATCCCAATCTTTTCTCCAGCCGCAATCTTGGCGTCCACTCCCTTGAGGACCAGCTCCAACCCTGGCCGATATCGAGTCTGGTAATCGTCAAAGTCAACTCTCCCACTGTGTGGCCACTCTTTGGACGGGACCGATCCAGGAATGGTCCATTCTGCTTCTGTGGGAATTTCAGTGTATTCCTTGATACGTTCCACCGACACAGCATCACTCTCCAACTCGATCATCATTCGTACCACCATGTTGAGATTGTGAGTAACCGTCATGGCGTATGAAATAGATAAGCCAATGTCTTTGGGTTGGACACCCCAGTCGCGATCGCGACCGACCACTGCAAAGATGGCCGCGAAGAACGTAATGAAGTTGCCGACGCCCTCAAGCCAGATGGCCAGCCATCGCTGAGAGATAATATTCGGATAGTAACAAGCGATGTTGTTGTCCACCAAGCTTTCGTTTGCCAGGATGAACCTAGGTTGCTGCTTGGTAGCCACAATGACACTGGTGCCCGTGACGGATTCTTGGAAATGAGAATAAATGGGCGACCGTGCGACAGACTCTATACGCTTGAGCTGTCGGCTGGTAGCAATGTAGAACCTCTGAACAAAGAAATACATGGCCGCCAATGGGGGGATTACGAATCCAAATACCGGCGTCGAGACGCAGATCTGGCAATCAGCCGAAAGCACGAGTCAGGAAACCCCTCAATGGTACTGTGTAAAAAATGGCAAACTCACCACAACGACAGTGGACAGCACGGTAAATGTGCACATCAGCCACATCTGAATGATCCACGGTAAAGTGACATCCACCTGGATATTAATTATGTTGGATTCGGTCGAAGCAGCCAGTAGAGTATATAACAATAGTGTTGTTCCATAAAACCTACTCACAGTATCAATGTCTTTGCTGAACCGATTGACAATTCGACCGAGAGGTGTTGTGTCGAAAAATGCCATCGGAGCTCGGAGAATTCTGGACAGCATGTTGAAATGCAGCAGTCTCGAAGCTCGGATCTGACCGTAGGCCAACATGAGAGCCGCAAAGAAGAAAAATAATCCTGTGCAAATAAAATACTTTACAGCTTCGCATGGTGAAGTTACATGACCTGGAACAAGGCGTTCCTAACCCTGGGCGCCGCCAAGTCCACCGTAAATACCCAGCCGGTAATCCCGCCAAGCGGTACTGTTGCCTCTTTCCGGTATGTCCGAATCGCCTGCCCAGTCACCCAGCCAGAAACTGGTTGCGACGCTCATGGCTTGGCTGAGAAGCTGGAAAAGAATCACGCCAAACGCAGCGGGATAGCTGGTGTGTGAAAGGTAGCTCGTGTAAACTTTCCACTTCACTTTGCCCGTTTCTGTTTTCTCCGTTCCAACAAGTCCACCTAAACCAATTCACCAGCAAACAAGAGTAACGTAATAATCGTCACAATTAATGCATGTGAGTACCATTTGGAATGTCTTTCTTTGGTCCCACGGCATCACCGTTCGTCTCTTTTTTGGACACGAGTGACTTGTCAACGGAAATCTGGTTGCTGGTGCCACCGTTAAGTGTCCTGCGCGAAACGGTAGACTCCTGTCTCGCCATAAGACTTTTCACTTTTCTCATGGATCCGCTACTGGCGATGGATGATGATCTATCCGTTACTCGGGGGTGGATGCCTATCGTGCCGAGGATCTCCTGCTTGACAGCGGCAGTTTCGGGATCCGCGTCATCTTCATCCCCCTCATCTTCCAGATGCTGTCGCAGAAAGTCAGCGAAGGCTTGCTTGGCCTGTAGTAACTCCTGGTATGAGCCCGCTTCCGAGATTTGTCCATTGTCCAGAACGATTATGGCATCTGTCTTGGCAAGGAAACTGATGGAATGGGTGACTAAGATGCGCGTCTTGCTCTTGAGAAGACCGTTCGGTCCAATCACCTTGTCGAACAGGTGTTTCCCTCTGTAAAAAACAACATCTCAAAGTTCTTTAACACAGAAAGATTTTGAACGGATGTTGAAAGCCGACTTGCACGTGAGCATCCACTGCGCTGAGAGGATCATCCAGAAAGTAGACATCCGAGTTGCCGTAGACAGCTCTGGCTAAACTGACGCGTTGCTTTTGGCCACCGCTGAGGTTAATGCCTTTCTCTCCGATTTCAGTCTCATCTCCACCCGGAAGCATTTCCAGATCCTGCTTCAGCGCACACGCTTCGATAACTTGGTGGTATCTTCGCTGGTCGTATGGTCTTCCAAACAGAATATTTTCTCTTAGCGTCATATTCTGTATCCATGCTTGTTGACTGACATAGGCAATGGTTCCCTTCAAGCATACTTCCCCTGATAACTTTTCCATGAGGCCCAGCATAGCGGCCACCAACGAGCTTTTACCGGAGCCCACTTGACCAACAATCGCCACCAGTTGGCCTTGTCTGATATCAACGTCCATGTTTTTCAGAGTAGCTCCGTCGTCCTTTCCCCAAGAAAATGAAGCGTGACGGACGATGACGGCGGACTTCGTGCTCACATCGTCGGAGGGAATAAGGCGAACGTTATTGGGATGCAGTTCTTCGTTCTGCAGTGAAAGCTGTTCTAGACTCCACGCCACAATAAGGAAACGAACACCAAATGGCAAACTTACTCGCAAAAACTTGCTGAGACGCTCGGCCGAAACTCTAGCCTGTTGAGAAAAAGACCAGTTGAATGGCGTTGACAATTTTTCCACCTGCGCTACTTGCCTGCACGACGCTGGTGATAACCATTGGCAGCATCAGGAGAGGGAAGCGCAAAATGTTGAACCTGCGAAGCATACTGCATGCTTCATGAACTTCGCGATCGACTTACGTCACAGTAAGCGTATGCTGTAGGCGTCCTCATATTCGTAAACTCTACGCGCACTGTGTCGTCACTTTGCGTAGTTCATGAAGAATTGCAAGTAGGGTCAGCATTCTGGTATCCACAAAGATTACTGTGTCGAACCAAAATCGTGTTACAGACTTACAGCGATAGGGAAACAAAAGCCTTCTTGGCGTCCAGAACATTGCGTTCGTCCACGAGCACGTACGTGGCGAATGTTACCAATGCCACGAGAAACGGAGACAACATCCAAGTTAACGATGTCACAGCTTGCAGGTAGGCTGCTTTTCTCAGCGTTTTCAGCTGGAACAAAATTTCAATTAGCAATCTTATTAATGACGCCGGTTTTTATGAATATTATATTAATATTAATCATTTCAGGTACCTCGCGGTCCCGGACATTGTTGATCTGTCCCGCAAACGACTCTTCCCATGCGTATAACTTCAAAACTTTGATACCGTTAAGGATCTCCGTGATCAGCTTGATTCTTCCATCTTTCTCCTTCATTTGAGATATCTGAGGGAAGATAAAGCAACGGTGCAGTGTTCCTCCTTCCTGCTTCTCGACCATCAGTCCAAGACCGAACCAACCTGCAGGGCTCGTGTGCGTCCAGCTATCACAGCATTGATGGGAATCTAGGAGAACAGAAACACACAGTAAATTGCTGGTTCATGCACCTTCTTGACAGCTGGACCTTACCATCAGCACCATTGCTGCAAGCCCTGCCAGCACGGATGGTCCCAAGATTTGCCAGAGAAAGTACAGGGCGAGCGAAATCTGCAAAGGCCCGGACCAGAGGATGTGAAGGAACTGCATCAAAGCCATGAAGCGTTCAGAGTCCACCGACATCAGGTTTACAATCTCCCCAACGGTACTGGACCTCTTTGCGGCTGCCGTAATGCGAAGAGCCTTCCTGTAGACTGTCGCCATCACTGCGGCCTGTAACCGATTATCATATGGGCAACTCCGTATGACAACACCGAGAAAGAAAATTGGACTCACTCGGATATGCATGCCGGTTCTCATTGCAATGTGAAAATATTGGCCCTGGAGGATGGTTTGGGCGCTGGCTACGAGCAGCAGTACGCCGGCGTACAAGTATCCTTTCCATGAAGGCTCGCTTTGATCCGATACGAAGCCGATCAAGAGCCTGCAGGGGAAAAACATCGTTAAACGATTAGGAACTTTTACCGAGTTCTTCAAGCCGCCCAAAATGCGCTAACCTCAGGATCTGCGGTGCCACAAAGATGACCATGTCGTTGGCCAGCTTCAGACTGCCGCCCATCAGCAGCGGTAACCAGAAGGTTTTGAACAATGCCTTTGCCAGGGAAGGTTGGTAGGGTTTTCGTGCAGTGCGGGCTCCTTCCGGTGTTGAAAAGTCAGAAGACGACCTAGAAGTCATCCTCTATCGGAGTAAGAACCATACCAAGTTGTCGCTGAGATGGCTCTCACCTGCGCACTCTTGTCATCTCCGTCTCCCAGTGCTTTTCCAGCCGGTTAGCGTGAAACTGCGTCTTGTCTGCAGGATTCAAGTCCCACATGTCGGATTTTTCCAACGGTTTTTTCCAGCCTAAATATGCCATCCTGCAAGAAGCATAGAATGCTGAACTGAAGGGACCTGTACGAAAGCGTAAGCGTTTCTTTTGTGCAATAACTTACGGAGTAAACCACCAAAAGGTCAGCCGGTTAGGAAACGAGGCGAACTGAAGAAAATAGAGCGGCTTGTCATAAAATATAGCTATACAGTGTGCTGGTCTTGAAAGATTCCACAGTAAGTGGTGTCCCTTACTTGTTCAGGGCAAGGTGTCTACCAAACAAAGCGGAATTATTCGGCATGTTGATAAATGAACCTTGAAAAATATGGCATACTTTTTCGCCGTGTTCGCGTTGTGGAAAGTGTTCCGCAAAGCATGACAGGACGAACTGAATAAAAACGAGGGGGAAAGATGCCATGAACACTCCAAATGATAGTCGATCTTCGATACCCTACCGAAAAGAGACTATTATACCGGATGGTGGAATGCGTGTTGGCGAAAGATCAACAGTGGGATTGACCAACTCACGTGTACGACAGCCCGAGAAAGTTTTGTGCGGAAGGTCACACTATTTCCGATCAGCATAAACAGCCAGAAAAAGAACAAAACACCCGAGGAAGGACGCGCCCCTCGTTTTTCCAGGTAAACGTAAAATGCTGCCAGTATCTACAGGAAACAACAAAGGAAAACAGGACAAATTTGTGATACCCATACCTTTGTACGAACTATCGGAGACACCGGCCAAGCTGCTAGTAGGGATCTTACATAAGTACCGCCTTTGATCAGCACAGCAGTGAGATTCACATCTGGGTATAATACACCCAGGTCCTCCATGCTCAGTTGATACGCTGTGTATGACATCTCCGTCAGCGCCAAGACGGCTAAGGCTACACAAAAAACCTAGAAAGAATTCGAAGAAACAGATTTTCGGGCAGAGTAAGGACGACGAAGCAACTGCAGAGCCTTTTCCTACCAAGTCACTGGGAATGGTCTGCGACTCGTGCTTACCGTTTTCGCGATGGAGATCCATGTCCAGCGATGAATCCTGTACCTGCTGGTCATCACTCTGTAGGCTTGGTATGGTAACATAGCCCACAGGAATAGGCAGGGTATCCAGACCAGCACCGATTGCTGGAAACACTCTGACAGTTCCGGGTTACTGGTGTTCCACGATAGCGTCGCATCCCAAAAGTGGTCACCGGGCTTGCAGAATCTTTCGGGGAAAGGATGAAAGACTTGCGCCATCATCACTTAGCTTGCAGCCATGTATTCTGCCGCACCCTGTCGAATGAGGGAACACTCACAGAAGATAACAACTGGGTTTCATCGTTTCCACCAAAACTGGTTAGTACTTCTTGCTCAAAAACTGGTCTCTGTGCTGTACCACACAGTTTGGACTGCAAACTAAAGACAGTAAACTTTGGAAAAAAAGTTTTGCAAAATACCTGGTGGTACGTCGCAGTTTTTCGGCGTGTGCTTTCTCGCTGTTTTCGCTTGCTTGATCAATAAGAGCGAGTAAAATTGGTTTTCCATGATACAGCAAGGTATCTACTCTTACAGTTCGAAGTTCGACAATTTTCGCTTTCTCGAGGAATGCAGGGTACTGTTTTGTTACATCAGTTTGTGGTTGTCGAAAATCTTAACTTCCACCCAGCTATTTTTTCAGCCAAGCTTTCTCAAACTGAAACAAAACAGCTGTTTGATAGCGCGGCCCTTAGGTTCTCATTTCTTGCTTTCTGTTTGATTTGTACCGGTTAGTGGGCCGCAAAATGTTTTCTTGTAACAGCGCGGGGCGTTTTCGGGCTGAAGACGCGGTTTTGGAATGCGAAGTTTTCAAATTTTCAATTAACAAGTTGGTGCAGACCGACAAAGCATACTTCGGAACTGCAGCTCTCTTCCAACAAAGACTGGAAAAGAACAACAGAACTCTAGAAAGTTCTGCGCTGTCACTGTCGAAATTCTGCGCTGTCACTGTCGAAATTCTGCGCTGTCACTGTCGAAATTCTGCGCTGTCACTGTCGAAATTCTGCGATCACCCCGGGGCCCAATTTATGGCCAGTCATCTGACCATGCCGAACTCTTGAGCGAATACAGAATTACTGCAGTTTCGAGAATTCCCTTCCTGTTTTCCTCTCCAGGAACTTTTCCGCGGACATCAACAACTTAAGAAAAGCCGACGTTTACAGTAGTCCCAAACTGGAAGTAGAGATGCCGGGAACAGATCAGCAGACTGATTCTTTAGACCTTCGTACTAATTTTTGGAGTGTTGATCCCATGCTTGACCGGCTGACACCCAGAAAATCCATAATCATAAAACGAACGGTAAAATCACAAATCGGACTCCGTCATGAACTTCGCTTGCAATCGTACCGTCCATAGAAAAATTTTGGAACGAATCCGCCAAGCCAGTTTCCAGAAATCGAAATTTCAAAAACTGAAGGATAACAGTATATATAAATTAGGACAGAGGAATTGCCAGAAAAATGTAGCCAGTTATTTCGCCAGCCCAGCAAAGCCAGAGTTCAGATAGAATTTTACATGTATTAATATATTTTGACTTGCGCCAGTTGAACAGTGTGCACAGTCTCGCGATCAGACCATGAGCGCCGGTGCTGTGCTACAGTACTGAAGCAATACAGAGCCGGCATGATTTTTATTATGATGACCAGCAATTTCTTCAAAAGCTGAGTAATTACAGGACTAGGCCTTAGACAGAGGTGCCCTAACATTCCAAGAAACTTGCCGGTGAGCAGCTTACTTTAGGAAACCATGACTTACGAGGGGATTATGCCTGTCCTCCGCCTTCCCTTCCCCTTCCGATAGCACCATGGATCCAGTTAATCC
>BDGG01000006.1:2147165-2247070 GCA_001949185.1 Ramazzottius varieornatus
GCTGTATGTGGCCTGTGTCTTTGGGCGGTATCGTATTTCCCGCCAGGTCGATCTGGACGTCTAAGTATAAGATCAAGCCTGAGACATGCTTTAAAATAGCGATATAACGGTGAAAGTTTACAGTACCCTTGATGAATGTCTTTAACATTCTGTCAGATTCGCTCGGAGGGTCGCTTAGTTGAAAATGTTGCTCGTAGTCCGACTGCAGTAGTTTCAAAATGTTGAAGGGATTAACTGGATCCATGGTGCTATCGGGAGGAGAAAGAGATTCTCAAAAACAGAAGTGATGAGCTTGCATGCTGAAGCACGATGTAGCTCTGTCAATCAGCAACGAATCAACCACATGGAAATCAAACCGCTTGATTGACTAACTGTGTACCGCCCAGATTTTGACGTCACTTCCGGTTCCTGTATAGGCTTCCAGGATTTCATTCGGCAGTCTACGCCAGTTTCAGATGATGGAGCAGACTCTTCTCTACCATTCTATCATACCAGAATATTTCGGGAAGGCGGAGGACAGGCATAATCTTCTCGTTAGACTGTGTACGGCGGAGGTGACCATAGCCTCTGACAGAGACCAAGGCACAAAAATAAGGCATTGTCTTGGACATCATCGTGTCGAGGGTGTACGGCGGCAGCGCGATAACGCCGAAACACTAAAATTCGCTCCGTTGCCGGATATCGGTACATGACCAATTCAAAGCCATAAGCTCTCAATGATAATCCTCAGCATCCTGGCGTTTTGATTCACACTTGCTTTGTATCAAAATGTAGGGAATTGATTTCTCTATCGTTTAATACCGAGCAGGTCACAGGACAACGTTTCTGCAGGCTCCAAAGTTAAATACGGCTAAAGGGGGAGGGAAGCCGTAATGGGACCCACACGTAGCCACACTGAATTCTCAAAGTCTCAAAGAACCCAAAGGAATTATTAATAGTGAGTGCAATGCAATGAATCTTTTTCGATAACAACTTCTGCTCACCTTATCGAACGAAGCTGCAGTCGTGTCAGGTGTATTCACGGTTCCGAATCTGTTTCCCATGCAAAGATACTCCAGGTCATATCTCGCACGTGTCACATGACTGCGGTATAATAACCGAGCAAGCTACGGTAATGATCGATAAATTTTATCTTGTGCTGTCATGCCGGGCACCACCTTGGGCCGTAAGCCACAGACAGCTCATACCTTCCGCCTTTATCACTCTCTACGCAAGTACTATCGAGTAGATTTTTTCCTATCAAACACAAAATCAACAGTTTTCTACAAATACGCATTTGTAGCCATCGATCGTGACGATTCATGACTCAGCAAAAGCTGGCGAATCAATCTTCGAGGTCTCGTTGCTGTCTCGTGCACTTAGACGCACTGTCGAGTAGCACACCAAAGCAGTATGACCAACAACTCCGTACCGGTGCAGCTCGAAGTGTTTACCGTCTAGGAACAGACGGAACCAGTCTCCCACACATTAAAATGATGCTCTTTATACAGTCAAGGCCACCTCGCGATATCATGTAGATTCTGTTTCGATTTTCTGTCTAAGAAAACATAACCTAAGAGCACGTCCTCAAATATTCTCAGTTTTGACCAGCCAAACTAATGCGTTATGCCGCCTTGAGCATGCCCCAGCGACGCCATCTGTCGAGTCGTGTCGCCAGGCGCTCATTGGTAATTTGATGAAAATCAGTTTTATGGGATTGGTTTGGTCCGGTATTCTGTGATTCTATAGATCGTTGTACATGTAGGAAACTCGACTCCAAATACTGTCAGAAAACACTACGCTGAATGTGCTGACAAGTTCATAATTCAAATATCTAGTAGGAAGAAGATGGGTTGAAAGGGGTGAAAGAGACCGATTCGAGTTCTGCGTTTGGGTCCAGGCCGGGAACCCACCAGTTGTCGAACAGCGCAGGCTGCGAATTCGGATCGAAAGCGACGTGGGCCGAGGGGATCGAACTGTAGTTACGGCGACGCAGCGTGGCTTGTAGCGAAGCCAGCATGTATGGATTTGTTGCGGCGAGGTTTTGTTGCTCACAAGGATCCCTAGTCAAATCGAACAAACAGTCGGCTTTCTGAGGGATGCATGGAGTGATCTCGTGAATGTTGGGCTGACTGGTGTCCTTGCATCTGACACTGGTCGGAACCCATTTCTTCATGGGATTTGCTTTCGATGTTCCTTCGGTACGATGTCTGAAATATAATAGCAACCAGCGGTGTGATCTGAAGCTTGTCTCAAGGAAAAAATTTTACAACGGATGGAGTTGCAAACGTACCATCCGCGGAAGCCAGGAACATTAGTATCAAGTTCTCCACCAATCATCTTATACAGCGTGCCGTCTTGCTCTTCGCGAATGATGGCATACATGTTCCCCACGGAGTCGATTTTGTTCATCAAGTATTCACGAGGTCCCGGTTTGTCTCTACCTTCCAAAAGCCATTTCCAGTGGGATACGCCATCTACAGCCAGGTCGTCTCTCATGAGCGCCCTCTGTCCTCCAGCCGCTTCCCACAGGGTGGGTAGCCAGTCCGTGACGTGAAACAGCCGGTTCGCCACATATCCCCGTCGTCTGAAGAGTCCTGACCAGATGAACGAAACACAGCGAACTCCACCTTCGAACAAGTTGCCTTTGCCCATTCGAAGTGGCTCATTGCTTGCATGGTTAGCTTGTTCCAGGCGAGGGTTGCTGAGATCCGCGCCACCGTTGTCAGACATGAACGCGATAATAGTATTGTCCGAGATACCCTTAGCGTCCAGAGCGCGCTTGATTCTACCGACTTGCTCGTCCAACGCTTGTATTGCAGCTAGAAAAATCCCAACGTAGTGTATGTCGCGCCTTACTTTGAAAATCGCAACCAATTTTTTTGCTTACCCATCTGTCGTTTTCTTTCGATAAAGGTATCGTTCAGTAAATGCGCAGGCGATTTCAGCTGATAATTAGGCATAGAAAATTGGACACCTTTATTGTACTCGTAGGACTTCCAGACGAGAGGTGTGGCAACGTGGAGGTAAAAGGGGTTTCCTGGGGTGAAGTTCTTGATAATCTGTTCGGCTTTTTCCGTGATGAGATTCGGAAGGAGGTGGTTGTTCATAGCCTCAGGTGGAACTTTCTTCATATTCTCGAATAAGTCGCGACCAGATTGAACTCCCGGTGTAGCTCCTTTGTACGCCTACGTATTGCAAGGCAAAATAGTCCTGGTTTAGTGCGGTACTTGACGCCTGACACGGGTACTTTGAAACTACCCTTTTACTCACGGCGGCAATGCTATAGTTGAAGAAATGAGTAGCACCGTGGGTATACCCGAAAAAGTAGTCGAACCCTCGCTGAGCTACAGATAAAAGAGGAAGTACGTCTAACTTAGGTGAAATCTTGTCGATGAGTCATTTGACGCTACCAAAAATTATCTTACTTGGGAATTAGGCGCGCGTATGAGATCCTATGTGCCACTGCAATGATTCAAACACCGTCATAGTTTTAGGGACACAACAGCCAGACCTCAAGACATACTTTTCCAAGCAGCGCAGTGAAGTAGCCAGACTCCTTGAAGTAAGAGGGGGCGATTTTAAAATGGGTAGGGAGACCCCATGTCTCCCCCTGCCTAATGGCTCCAGTTTGCATACCTGCGGCAAGAGGAAGAAAACTCGGTCACGGTGATGCAACCAGACAGCGACACCAAACAATGAAATTAGTCATGAAAACTGAAATGTTTTGAAGAACGGATATGGCACGTTTTGACCCGTGCGGAAAGTGTATTTTGCCGTTATGAACGACGCTCTGGTCGGAGTACAGATTGGATTAGTGTAGTATATGTTCAATATCACGCCATCGTAGGCCAGAGCATCGATGTTCGGAGTCGGCGTTTGGAGATTTCCTTCCGAGTACCCCAAATCGGCATGACCCTGAAACCACACTATATTAGCACCTGCAAGTCAACAACAGTCAACAAAAGAACAAAAACAAAAACAACAAATATTCGACCGAACAAAAATTGAGACGATCTTACCAAATCGTCCGCCATGATAACGACAATATTCGGCCGCCAGTCTTTCTCCACAACAGCAATGGTGTATTCCGAGAGTACAGAGACAAGGGGTATTACAAAAAGATAATCCATGGCGCGGCTCGATTTAGTGCAACACTAGCGCACTAGGAGCGGGAACGGAAAATTCACCAAAGTACAAATAAGAATGGATACTGCAACCGTAGTTCTTGCATCCGCAAGGTAATGGCCAAGATTAGAATCTCATAATTCTTACAAAGCCGAACATCGTAAAGGCACTCGGAGAAACCTAGTTACTAACGGCAACCTTTCTTTAATGGCATAGCTACTTATACCTCATTCAAACCTTTACTAACAACGAGGAACCAAGAAACAGGGACAGAAGTCTCAATTCTATTGCGAGACTAGACGTCCGTAAGGAAAAAAAGGGTAAGAAAGTGACGGGCTTCTCTTTCCATGCTTTCTTCAGTCAACACCCTGGAACATTAATACCGAAACCGATTTAAAAACTTGCAAGAAGGAAACAGTCGAAAATGTTACGGGATACTGTGATTTTAAGCCCGTGGTTTCTCTGCTGGTCGGTCGTTCTTCTTTCCGGCCTTGTCGTCCTTCTTAACCAAACCTTTGACGACGAACTCTTTTCCGCTGTTGAGAGCGTCACGTCCCTCCTTGGTATTACCACTGGTGCGGTTCTGTTCGTAACGTTTCCCAATCTCGTTCAGCACTAACTTGTTCGATGGAGAAGCTTTTCTGCAAAAAGAGATATGCCTTCTATGTCACTGACAACAACCAAGCAGTCGACAGATATTACCCGTATTTCTTCTCGAATCCCTGAATGCTCCACTCCGCGTCATGCAGGTTGCCTTCTCGTTCCCACGAAGCCTGATCGAGAGGCCATCCCACCCACTCGACCAAGTACAGCGTCTTAGAACCTCTCACTCCGTCGTAGTAACAGCCATGGATGGTCTGCATTTCGTAGACGTGCTTCCCTGCATCAAACTTACTCGACTTCTTCTTCTTGCTCGCTCCTTCCGTCTTGCCAGCTGCAGCGGGTTTGGCACGTTGGTTCTTGACCTTGGGCATCCCCTTGTTGTACTTTTGGTGGACCTTGGGTCTCAAACTCTGCAACAAGGAAGCTCGTTTGGCCTTCTTGTCCACTTGTTTGGAGGCTTGCTCGCGATTGTAGGGAGTGGCTACCGCGTAGAGATCATCATCGTTGAGAACAACTTTCTGCTCGGAGTCACGAGCTCGCGTGGCAGGAGTGACGTCACGGGAGCGTGAGCGGTCATCGTCTTGATGATCGTGTTGGTGATGATGGTGCTGGTGGAGGTACGGATGCCGTGAGGTGCTGGCGTCTCCGCCTCCTTGATTAAACATACCGGCATCCATCGCAGATCCTAGCACAACTTTCAACACGGAAGATCAGCGGAAAGTCTAGCTGACGAATTTCGTACAAGAAACAAAGTTCCGTTCGTGCAGCTGAACTAGTTTCGAACGGACTTTGCTTTACTCCCCGAAACTTGATACATTGGTTGCCTGGCATTTTGCGGTAGTAACAATTTATTCGATACGTGTTGTAACGTGTCATGGCACTCCTAAGAATGAGCCACAGGCTAGCTAAGATATAATGTCGGGTATTTGATGTCTAAGAGCTGGGCAGTCAGCGCTGGTTCATGGTGATTGTCAGTTGGCTCGAGGAAAAGTAAAACAAAGTACTGTATAAACAGCGACAAGAGATCTCGCGCAGATAATCCTTACGAAATTTCCCCATATGGGTGCTACGACCCACTTTGCAGGGTTTCTTTTGCGGAAGAGAGACTTTCCAGTTTGAATATCTTCCGTCGCTCTCCGATTTCTTCCAAAAATATTTCCCCAAATAGCATATCCTCGCTCTATCGAACAAACATGGATTTTTGGCACAAAATCAAGAGATGAGGAAGAACGAAAATAATCCATTTGGTTGCTACAGGAAAGTAGGCTGTGGTACCCACATGCAAACATTTCACAATAGACTTTTGCGAGTACAGCGAGCTGCTTTTAGATGCACCTGCCGTACCTGCTCGAGACAAGGTTAGCTTTTTCTGTGCTTTCAAGAACCGCAAGCCTCACCAAGAGTTTCCAGTCTCCGGTGAATGTGGTATACTTTGACGATGGTACCGTTGGTAGCAAGACTGGCCCTGTCTTGTCGGATTTGCAGGTGGTGATGAAAGAAGGGAAGAATCTGGGACTCGAACTGAGCCCAACCAAGTGTTAGCTGTTCGCGTTTAGAGACTCGCTTCAAGAGCATCGAGCCAACGAAGACGCAGCAGCGACTGCGTGCCCTGATATCCTGTTCCCGTCCAAGAGTGGCCTGAGCCTTTTAGGTGCACCGCTGATGGAAGAGGGTCGGGAGGAAGCCGTTCGCGCAAAAACAAGTAAGATCAAGCTGGTTCACTCAAACGAACTTGTTGTTTGCCCACCTGGCCCTCTTCCTGCTGAAGAAATGTCTCTGCCTCCCGAAATCTCTCTACATTCTGCGGTGTTCTCCTGTCTGGAAGCTCCCGTGGGTATTGGAGGAGTTCGACGAGGTGGTTCGTGAACGTCTGGTGGAGGTAATCAACGTTTAACACTCATAATACCGGGGGTACAACTCGGTTTCGCAGCGCACGGTTACCTGACCGCAAATCACTTCCTGTGCAGCTTTGGCAGTTCAGTGATTTTTTTTGCCTGTAGTGGCAAGTTCTCTATGACATGTAGCTGGTGACCGCTGGCTAAACACTACGTAGAGAATTAGAAATATTTTACAAGGTTCGAGGGCAAACTGCTCCCAACACATGTTCCAGGTCCTCCTTCACGCGCCAAGTGTTTCAACAACTGGGAAAAAATTCAGAACAACTAATAATCACTTCTTTACAACATTATATCTCCAGCGTCCAACTAGCGGTTGTCCAGTGGTCAGACAAAAACTTGCAAGTTGCTCGTGGCTTTTCGACGTATGGCGCAGCCCATGACGTCACGAACGATACTACCACTGGTGGCGCCGCCAAGGTGGCAAGAAGCAAATTCAATTTTTCAGATTTCTATTTTACGCATTGCCCTTTTACGCATTTTTCGCATTGCCCTGTCCCAGAAAGACTGAGCGAAGAACGATGATCGTTTGTGGCTCACAAGAGACGACCGGACGGCATTACGCCAGTTCCATGGAAGAACGGTAAGGTGCTCGTTTGGCAAGTCCAGATCTCTTCAGTTTTCAAGCAGCGAGCGTTAGTGGATATTCTTCGCGTCCGCACACCACCTTTTCTCCACCTTTATCCGGACGTATCACCTTTCGTTCCCCACCTTTGATTAATTAGAATTTAGAATCTCTGCGCACCACTTTTGCTCTTAAGAGATGCGTGCTGGCGGTTATGTACGTGGATAGGTTCTCCGGACACGCACCACTTTCGACTCAACCTGTAGTTCGGAGTATCCCAACAATAAACGTCTAGCAGTATTGGAAAAAGTTGTAGTAGCAGTTATGAATGCGATAGTAGCAGCGACAACGATGTGTGCCGTCAAGAAGCCGAATTCCCTACGTATGAGCCTTTGAAAACAGCTCTTGCGGACTACCAGAAGCGAACGTTAACAACCTTCAACGTCAAAAGAAGTGTTTTGAAAGACACTCATTCGTTTCGCGACACCTTGCGCCATAAGCTCGTCCTGTTGCCTTGCAGCAGTAATACGGAATATGTAGCTCGAGGTGGGTCCTGAAATCGAAGACCACTGCGTGTTAAACTTTGTTATCCGTACACGCGCGATGGGTAAGTATGGGATAGGCGGAAAGCACGGCAAATTTACATCTTGAATGCGAGCCAGCAATGAAAATCGAGCCTATGACGTAACGCAGTGAAATTTAACCGTAGAAAATTGTCATCAATATTCAACAGTGCGCATCAGCCGATCAGCTGTTTGACTTTTGCGCTTGGAGTTCGAAGCTGCGGATTGTTTATTTACTTTCTTCCAGAAACGCTCTCCAATTCATATCGTTTCTGTTCCCATAAGGTCCCAGCCCTTCAAAAAACAAGCGGCCTCGACGGTAGAAAGCCTCGAAAGCCTTGAAAGACGGCGCTTTCTGCTATCCAGCACGTACGTACAGCAAAGCAGCCTTCAGTGTTGGTTTTTACTTTTAGTAAGAATCACCTGCCCGTGCCGCCGTAGCGGAAAGACCTGTCCCATACTTTTTACTGTCCCAAACTATCCCACCGTGCGTGTACATTTCATAGGTGAAGGAAAGCGACCTGTTATTACCATGAGAGACCTGAAATGTTTTCGCGAAATCAATGTCGTGGCGCAGAAAAGAAACAAGTGCTTTCAAATCAACAAAATGGCGAAACTCTAGTGTCACAATCATGTCTTGGCGAAAGAACTGTGTGACTTAAAATCCGAGGAACCGGATCCTGCCACCAAAAGCTCAAGTCCGAGTCGCGAAATTCCGGATGGAAGGCTTTCCAAGGCGAGCCATTGTAAAGGTTGTCCAAGAGCAGACGAGAAAACAACCGACTATAAAACACATCCATAACATCATCACCCGGTCTGATGTGGATCGAACAAAAGATTCAGCTAGTCGATGTGCGGCTTCCAGCGCTAAAGGCAAAAGATCCGGGACTGGAGGTCTTCATTAAGGAGGACGAGGCTGTGTTGGCTGGAATCTGTATAGCAACGTCGACGAGCAAGCAAGCCTTCACCCATACACCCGAAGTGCTCTCCTTCGACGCCACATCAAGGTTGACGTCGATAACTCCTGCCTAGTCAGTATGTTATGTCAGAACACCAACAGAACTGGGCAGCCTGTCTCCCTAAGTTTGCTGGCGACGTAAAAGCACGACAGTCCTCAGTTCTCCCGCGAGTCGTTCAAGAAAGTGCACACCAACTGGCCCAGAGCGAAGTGTATCTTACAGATAAGGGCTTGAACGGGATAGCTCTCATCCGTCAGAACTTCCCTAACATCCGAACCCTACTGTGTATCTTCCACGCCATACTACTGCTGCTACGAACGTGAGGACATGGCAAATCAAACAAACAAAACTGACTGTGTGGGAGAAATCACGGCAATCAAAAGCCTTGATCAAAGTCTCCGGTTCAGTCAGCTGTTTCAGGCATAACAGGTATCCCTTTGTGATACCGGGATTCTCACTGACTTTATAGTTCGTGTGATGGCTTCTGTGATATCCATAGCTATTTCTGTCATTAGATACTTTTCGCTTGTCAGATTTCTGAGCTGCATAGCACAGAATCACATGATTTTATACTATGTCAATTTCGATGCACAAATCGGCTCGCTCGTCCGTATAAACACATGGCATAGGGAGCCGGAAATTCGTGAGTTCTGTGGGGTAGATTTCCCGCTTGCAGTCGGAAACGTGGTTACGCATCAGAATTTATCCTTTCCGAATATCCTTCCCTTGCTGCGCCTCCGTAACTCCCTTGGACTTCCGAGCTGACTTTTCTGGACTGGTCGTGCCTTGGGCATGTCGTTTCTCTTCCTCTTTGCGAAGAAGAGCCACTTCCTCTAGTAGTTGCTTTAGCTCGGGTCGATCAGTTTTCGTGATCGATGAACCATCGTTTCGTTTCTTGCAGAATGTTCGGAAACTTTCGCGCGAGAAGTCAGTTTTCGTGTCCATTCCCGAAAACACTGGTAATGTAAAAACCTGTCGACGAAAGACAAGTTGTGACATTTGTGTAACGCGAGACGGCGTTCGGTAAAACTTTCACCTTCTTCGTCAGGCGAACACTTGACCAGGCTCTGTCTCAGGCTCTGTTCTAGGAGTCCGACTCTTGCTCAGAAACATCCTATAAAGTCCTTTCCCTATCCACGGTGGTGCTATGGTCTGACGTCGGCACGTCTCGGGTCGCAATATGGGATGAAAAGAAAAGCGAAAGTCTGCATTTTTGCAGAGGTGCGCAAGGTAAACGGGATACAAACTTCCCTTAATTCTTGTCTTCCCCTTCTCTTTGTGAATGCCCGGTGATAGTTTAGACAGATACATCAAAGTCTCCTACAAGTTTTGCGATAGTTTGGGAGGGATCGATTTTGGCCAGCTCCTCCAGCAGGTTGTTATTCACTTTCAGTTTCCGTCTTCGGAAGGGATATCTTTCGAGTAAAACGTCTCTAGAAAGGAAACGATCTATCCAAAATTCCATGTATTCTTGGCTAGCCTAGTCACTCCTACATAGTATACCGGTATCGGGTTTTTGTGTGCGAAGCATGGTAACCAAAACGATTTCTCAAATAACTCGAAATTTCCCTTCTCCCCGGCCCCAACAAAATTAATTATCCTTGACCAGCGAACTAGAAACATGGAACACTTGACCAATAGTAGATGGAGGAGAGTCTGTCAAGTGACCGGAAAGGAGGTCCAGGACAGCCTGACGAGGGAGAGCAAAAACACAAATTTTTGAAGTTGAAGGTTTCCAAAAGTTGCAAGTCATACTTCCGCACCTTGATAACGTGTGGTTGTATCGGGTTTTGTTCACACAGTGAGAAGCCCTACGTTTGCGGAATCTATAGCTGTGCTTACCGGGGTGCTCAACGCTCTTCACTATTTAAGCCCTCAGAAAGGTATTAATATCTACCACCCGAAGATAACACTTGGGAGGCAAACGAAGCATACAAGACTACTCTCCTAAGTGGTGCATGCTGACAGGCAAACAACCATGGAATTATGCGCCACTTGAGAAAAAAACTCGATAAGATTGTTTATCAAGTGGCGCATTTTTCCAGTGTCAATGCTGAAAGTGAGCGCCACTTGGCAAAACGATCTACGTGAGTCATTTTGATTTTATTTCATTTCATTTTCATCATTTCCTTTTTTTAATTTTGCCGACCTCTGGCTTGTACTGCGTCCGTAAATATAGAGCGCAGTTTAACACTATGTACAGTAGTTGTGAAGTTCTTGAATCCGACGTCGTTGAAGGTTACAGTGACGCAGTTGGATATCAGAAGATCACAGCGGATGCCGAGCAGCCCGTTGTTGATTCACTTGCTGAGGGTAAAGCTAGTAAAAGACGCACAGGCTATAGAGATGCACGGACGATGGAACTAACTATTAGATTCAAACGCGACGGAAAACGAATTCGAATTCCATATGCCGAAACTTTTCTCGTGTCGGATCGTCTGACGAAGAAAAGGTGCGCCGGTTGCATGTACCTTTCCCGGCTGTGAATTTACTGCCGAAAAGAGAATGCGTTTGGAAATCCACTACTGCAAACACGGTAACCTCAACAGTTTGCTGGGTATCCAAGAGTCAAGTTTGGTTATGATCCTTTTTCGCCAGTGTCGATGGATCAACGACACCATTTTCGTTGTGAGGTCGAAGGATGTGATGAGAAGTACTATACTGTGGATTTACCAAAGAAGCACGTCAGTCGTGTCCATCCCGGGGTCGGTAAGTGAATCCAGGGGTAATGCCATTGGTTCTAAGTGAACCTGATGAAAAGCCGTTTTCGCAGTTGTCTGGTCTTCGTTCATGGACGATTACACTAAGCGTTGCTCTTTTACGGGTTGTGCCGCTCGTTCCAAAGATAACAAGCAGCTTGCAAGGCATAAACATCGTCACGGTATGTGTATGGGCCATCATACAAGCTGTTGATTGTTCGATTAGGTCATACAGGGTTTATTCTAGGTGGCAAAAGGTATATTTGCGGACTTTCCGGATGCGCGTATCGGTTTGTGGAAAACCACGAACTCAGAAGCCATGTAGTCAGTTCTCACCCGGACCAATGCAAGCTGGCCTGCTGAATTCTTTGCTCTGAATACAGTGTGATATGATACACAGTAAATATGAATCTTTTCTGGGCTTCACGCAGATTACGAGGATACGGTGACAGGCTCGCTCGGGCTGTTAAAGTCTGCCGAACAAGAAGAACTGGAAATTGAACGCCGTAAATTTAAAGCTGCGACTGTACTGCACTGTAGCAGTGCCGCCAGCTGTGAAATCACCTGTTCGGATCAGTTGCTGTTGGAAGCGCATCAAAGCACTGCCCATCGTCTACATTTCGAGAAAGACGCGGTGAAAACGATGTGCACTTCCATCGCGCCGGCGCAAAAGTTCATGGTATCCGCTTCTCCACAAGCTGTGCCGTCTAGTAAACTTGCACCGGAAGACTCCACCATGTGCACACCGGAACCCGTTCCAACAATTGAAAAGCTCGAGAACCTCCTCGCGCTAAGAACGGTAGTTGCGGGTTCGGTCGTGGGTGTTCTCGCACTGAAGACGACTTCCCCGACCAGCACTGAAGTGAAAGAACTGGTTGCTGACTTTTTGGGAGGATGCATTACACAGCATCGAAAGTATTACCCAGCAGACCACAAGACGTGTTGGTTTTCTGGATAGCAACGATAGAGGTATCTCGTGATGATTATCGAGACACTGAGTCCTTCGCAGTGTCAAGTATCCCTTTCGAAACGTATCTCACGGACGGCGAATGGGATATGGAAGCCGACGAGACGCCTGAGTTCGACACTGTCAGTGAGGAACTGGACAATCTGTGGAGATGGTGTTGACCGTCGTTGACTTTGTATCTGAACTTGGACGAACGGCTGATGACTACGAACCGTTGCCCGATGCCCGATGCCCAAGACTGTCTAAAAGTGGAGGAGGATTCCGCGGTGGTCAGTGATGAAGGAGGGAATGCAGTGATCCCACGAAAAATGAAAGTGTTAGCTGTAGGATCTTGCGACATTCCGACTGTGACGGGGCAGAAACAGTTAAAACGTCCGGTTTCGTTTTCGGTCGGTTCACATGTTCATGCAGATGCTCGCCATGCTATGTGCACGATACCGATCAGCTGTTCGGACACACGCTTGATTGCTTGCTCAAATCACGGGGGAACAGGGCGTCGATCACTTAATCGTTCTGAGCAATGAACGGTAAGTAACCCCGTGAAATTGCTGTTCGGTTGCTAAAAAGCAATTGTCACACCTCGCCGGTAGAACTGTATTCTTCAAATTGTTCAGGAACCGACTTTTTCTGGAGGAGTGTCAGTCGTACTCTTGAAACCGCTTATGTAGTTATCAAGAAGATGCCTTGAAGTATCAAATGCTGGAAACATTCGATAAACGAACGAACGGCGATATCTTGGCGAAAATTTTCATGTAGGGAAGAAAACTGGAAAAATCTTTTGGTTATATCTATAGTTACACCCCTTGCACCCCATTTCGCTATGGTCACACCCTGAGTGTGAAATTTAATACGATCGGCTATAGTTACTCCTCGAACTTTTCACCCCAAAGCGTTATAGTTACACCTCCGGCTTTTGAAACTTACAATAGCCGTTGCGTATCCAACATACAGGAAAACGTACAAGACAAGGAAGTGGTTTTCAAATGGTAGTTTGAGTAGCCGCTTGTGTTACTCGAAGTGACTTGACGTCATCCTATTCCGCAGCCTCAACCGCCTGCCAGAGTTGTACCCCGGAGCACAACAACAACCGGCGGAAAGCGATACCAGCGGCCTTCACGCCCTCGTTAACTTAACCGACCTTGTCTTTGGAGGAAAGCCCAGTGAGGTTCGCTTCGCTGGACCGAAAATGCGAAAGCATATCAAGAACTGTTTAGCTGCGAGCGCGACGTCTGTTTTTCCAGAGAGTGGCGGTATTGCCATCAAAAATGTTGCCCCTGTGTCGTTTACCATAAAAAAACACCTTGGCTCCTCCTCTGTCGTACATTTCGGTTGTGAAAGCGCAGGGTGTAACTTTAGCCTAATCCGCGGTAGGGTGTATCAAAGTCCAATTGACCTGGGTAACTCTAGCGGATCGTATTCAAATTTCACACCCTGGGGTGTGGCTATTGCGAAATGGGGTGTAAGGGTGTGACTACAGCCATTTCCCAATCTTTTTCTACATAAACTTTTTATGCATGGTTTGCAGTACAGGCCGAATCAGCTGTTTCCGCCGCGCAGCTATCTGTCCCTTATGACTCACCGAAAACTTTACATTGTTCACGAAAGTGCCCACAAGCCAGTTTTTCTTCCCCAAATGGTGCGGTGATGAGCTGCTTTGCGGACAATGGACAAAGGTTCGTTACCGTGTCGTTTGGTGTCAACTTTTATCTTTCTTCATGAGCTTTATATGCCCACATTCTTAGAGGGGTGAAAGTCGGCGTGTCCGAGGAGCGCCAAATATAGCAAAAACCAGCGTCGCATGAAAAACTGACTAAAGGTTCGCGGCTCCACGCGCAGTATGCTGAGGTTTTAGCCACATTTTCCTATAGGGAAAAACTGCACATTCGCCGCATTCGTCACATAGGATTGGAATTTTTGCACCATTAGAAAACGATTGTATTGATAGTTCTCAGATCCATCTGCCGTGATGAAGAGACGCGAAGCTCTACGGAAAATAACCATTCTTCACATTTTGTGCACTGCAAGACCAGCGAACGAACGCATAGCGTTTGTGGAGATTCCACTTTGAAAAGGACCAAAATGCCGAAAGCTGACCTTCCCCTCGTGATAGAGACTATGGTGATGTCGTGTGAAGGTTGAAAGTCGCTCTGCGGACAGCGTACCCTTTGCCGCCGGGGTTCGGTGTGGTGCAGTGAAACATTTTCACCATCCTTCACAGAGTCAGTGAAAATTTTTTCACCGCGGTGAAGGATGATGAAGAACGGGGAAGAACGGTGAAGAACGATGAAAGCCTTGAAAGTGTAGCATTGATTGATTTACATGTTTGTCACAATAGTCCGCGCGGGCATACAAAACTCGTGTTGAGTCAGTAAGTCAACCAATGGTACTCTTTCAGTGCTTTCACCGTTCTTCACCGTTTTTCGCCATCCTTTACCGCGGTGAAAAAATGTTCACTGACTCGGTGAAGGATGATAAAAATGTTTCAATGCACCATACCGAACCTTCCCTACCGCATCGCAACGATTATTGTTGTTCGTTCGAATTCACGATTACAACCCGAAGGCTTATTGGTCAGATATCAGAATTTCCAAATATTGTGCACTGAAAATTCAGAGTATTATCGTATCGACCATTTCACCGGCAGATATTGTAGCCTCGCTGTCCCTTTTCGCAGGCAAACACAGCAAAACATGCGCTCCACTAATACTCAACAACCGGCTACTTATCTGGTTTCCCGTACTCGCCACCACCGGCCAGTTCTTTCCCGAGTTCCATTCAATCACCCCCCGATGATACTCCGGTCGCGGATCCAGATTGATCCTTTCCTTCAGTTCAGCCTTCACCACTGTGTACATGTAGTCCGTGAACCCTGCCATTTTTCTCAAACAAGGCAACACGAACAAGTTACACGTCACCGTGGCCGACACAGGATTCCCTGGCAGACCGAACACCAGTTTTTTCTTTCCGTTGAAATCCACCGTGGCGAAGGTCGTAGGCAAGCCTGGCTTCATGAACACCCTTCCGAAGTGAATGGTCCCACCAAAGACACTGACTAAGATACTCTTCACCAAGTCTTTCTCACCCATCGAGACACCGCCCGTCAATATCACCACATCACAATTTTCCAAAGCGTTCTCTAATGCTGAAGTAAGAGCATTGGCGTCGTCTTTTGCAATGCCGAGGTCCGTGACGCTAAAGCCGTTCTTTTTTAGTGTCATCGTAAGGACCGTTTTGTTCGAGTCGCGGATTTTACCGTGTGGAAGTGGGCTGGTTTCGGGAACCACGATCTCGTCGCCTGTGGACAGCAAGCCCACGACGGGGTGGGCGAAGACTTTCATTTGTGTGATGCCGCAAGTAGCCAGGACGCCCAAACAAGCTGGGTTTATCTTGGTGCCTTTTGAGGCGACGACGGAACCGGGTTGGATGTCGCTGCCGATGGGACGAATGTCTTGGTTGGGCTTGGGAGCTTTCAGGATCCGGATGATGAGTTCTTCCCCCGTCTGAAAGCAAAGAATGATACGGACTTCAGGTTTGGCTTTTCCATCACGAGAACCAGCAGCAACCACCAATCATGAGAAATGATGCAGTATTTGAAAACGAAAAACAATAAAGAAGACACTGTGCGACGTAGGCAAATGGCGCCGCCTAATTGACACAAAGTTTCATCGTTCCTCACTCGTCAGTCTGCTGCAATCACACAACTCGAGATATACCGTTCGACAGATAAAACATTCAAGTATCGAACGAGCAGTTTCGAAACGCAAATTCGATCACGTGAATTTGTAAGATTTAATTTGGCAGAAGGGGTCCACTCTGCGTACTTCTAGCCTTTCTGCTCCGTAAATTTTGGGTATCTCCTTAAGGACTTAGTTTTATACCTTCCGAACACATACTAGGTCTTAGACCAAAGTGTCTTCTACCCTTCGCAACAAACGATAGCCCAAATCAGTTTGATAGCAGAGAAGGGGAATTTGTTTCACAATAACGGTGTATCTTTTCATATCAAAAATATTCTCGGTCAGCAGAATGGTTATTTTCCTATTTTCACTTTCAACTAGTCGAGCCACAACTTTGGATGGTTTTCGATTATACAACTGTCTGCATTGTTACCTACGATAGACAAGCTTTGTTTCTGCGTTACTATCATGAGGGAGTTTAGGTTTAGTTGGTAACCGTAACAGTTTGCCAGCTGAAAGCATGGTTTCCGGTTTGTCAAAATGTTACACCGTTGGAAAGACTTATCGCTTTCGCTTGTAAAAACGGAAGTCCTTCTTGAGTGCTGGATTTAATGGGAGGGTGTGAAAAGTTTGTGTCAATTAGGCGGCGGCACCCAGTATTTGAGCGAAGAATCTATTAACCCACCTGTTGATCATGTGAAACCAGTTCGGTGTCTTCCACCTGGACCACCGCATCGGCACCATCGGGAACCGGAGCTCCCGTCGTGATGCGGACACAAGTGTCTCTTTCTAGTTTTGTTTCACTTTCCGATCCAGCATGGCTCTGTCCAAGGACTCGTCTCTCACCTTCTCCGTCTGCCGATTTTACCGCGTAGCCATCTTTAATCGATGCTCGAAAGGGTGGTAGAGCGTCGACTGCCCTTACATCTTCAGCCAAGATTCTATCCAACCCTGAAACAGAAAACCAAGGTCATATTCCGTCAATTTTTATTCTCTAATATTTTTCAGTCCTTCAAGTAGCTGATAAAGCCAGAACGACAGGAAAATCTTGTCGAGTTCGTTTGGCGAGCTCCCAGACAACAATGGCTTAGCACATGAGCTCAGTTTGAATTTGCGCGGGTGTAACATATACCTTCTGCAAGCTTGATCGTTCCTACACGAGTAGTACTAAGACTCTCGACTTGTTCGAAGGTCATACGCTGTGCTTCTTGGACAGGAGTGACAGGGAAAGGCGACTTCCGGTGGCGAAAAGCGACACCAGGTTGTGCCTGCGGAAAATTCTTTAACGCATCACCGGCTCCGTGTCCTGTTGAATCACCCCCGCAAGAGCATGAAGGAGGTTTCTCGTGATGGGCTTTCGCGATCTTTGTCACGCTGTTGCGAAGAAGATCGATGATGTGGCTAATTTTGGGCTCGATGATAGCAAAGCATTCGCTGCACGCTTTCGGACTGCCTGGAAAATTCACGATGAGGGTGTTCTTTCGTGTTCCACATAGTCCACGGGACATGATGGAGTTTGGGTAAGTCTGCTGGTTAATTGCCGCCATCATACCGTGTGCCTGACGATCGAGGATCGGACCAACAGCCTGTAAGAAGACAAATGGTACAGCGAGGCGAGCTTCGGCAGAGATTACCATACTCACGCAGTCACCTGACCATTATAATATTTACGCCGTTGAAAAGACCTCGCGTCCGCGCCACCTGAATGAGTACAGAGACGAACGTACCTCCGGTGTGCAATCCCGAACGCCGAAGCCCGTTCCACCGCTGGTAATCAGTAAATCCACACCAATGGTATCCGTGAATTTAAGCACAGCTGCTGTGATTTTTTCCCGATCATCTTCAACGCATTCAACGGGCAGAATGTCCGTGGTGAATTTTTTAGTGGAACGGAGAAGTTGGGCTAGGCATGGACCACTTTCATCCACGGCTTCCCTGCGATAACAGCGATCACTAACGACCAAGATCCCACATCGTACCCACGCGGACATCTTTTGGCCCTATTCCGTCACCAGACACAAGACCACATGCGAAATGGACGCGAAGAGCCGGAAGGAAAACTCAGGATGACAGACGCAAATAGGAAAGGCTACGAACGTGATGAAAAGGAAAACAGCTGATCAGCACTCAAAGAGGGGTTACCGTTCCGCATGTCGGGCCTTTATGTATTCACGAACGACTGATTGTCTTCACCGTTTTCCTTTGATTGAAACAGAGTACACGTATATGGACTTTTCCCGTTTTCCACTCGAGGTATACCTGAAAATCTTCCCGTTATCTTACATCCCTCAGCCTGCTTCCACTGTTTCTGTTTGTAGGTAATCCATGGCAGAGACGCCGCCCCTCCAGCGATCTCACTCCATTGAGATGCCGTCCCTCCTAGCCGATCTCCCCATTGATAACTCGTCTGTGTTCTCCAAATGCGCTCTGGACGCTCCGCACAAAGCTCACAAAATCCAGGCTCACTGGGCCCTGTTTGCTCAACCCAAAGATTGCCCTATTCTGAACATCACTTCCAAGCCTACCATCGCTCCCTTGGAAGCTCTGATCAAAGCCAAGAACGACGAGAATCGAAAGGAGAACGGCGACGGAAACGATGATGAACCACCAGCTTTGCTGGATGGCGACGACTGTGAGAACGAAGAGTCAATGGTCGAGATTGTACCTGATGAAGATGAGGAGATGGACGACGATGAAGACTCAGACGACTCGTCCACATCGCACTTGGAGGACGGGGAAGATGGTCCACCTCCGTTGGAAGAGAACAGCGACGACTCGCCGCAGCGCGCCACACATCGTCAGTGTCGTCACTGAGGCTCAAAACAGTTGTTCCTTTTTTCGTCTGAACATTCCTAGCCGTGCCCAACGCCAAAGAAATGTCCTGTCTAAATAGTTACAGTTTGCGGAATTATAAGGTCCTTACGTGTGACTTTGCGGTTTACGACGGACCACCTTTGAACGTTTTGCTACTTTGTATGACGACCTTTAGTGTCTAACTGATGTTGCATGGTACTAGCGGACTTTCGTCGATTTTTTAATGAGAAAGTCAGTCGCTGTCAGCCTTCTAGAAGATAAGAAAATTTATGGAAGGAAAACAGTGCACTTCAAACTGAGTCGCATCCGGAGATGTTCCTGTCTCGACAACGGCGACCTGATCCAGAAAATGTTGGTTAGTTTAAAAGTACATAACTCTTGCTATGTAAGGAAGGAAACAGAGCATGGAAGATCAGTCTGCAGAATTTTAGAAAGAAGGTTTCCGGAAAAGCCGGGTGGTGCTCAGCAGTGTCTGAGGTGCGCGAGTTTAGTGAGGTATTCCATTTCTCCTGTCTCACCGCTTTGACCGACGCTATTGATGTTATATTGGGTAACACTGTTGGAGTGCCTTCTAGATCTAACACCACTCCAGGGTTGAAAAGATTGATGGCCGAGAAGCCTTGGCCGTTGTGAGACACTCGGTACCTCTGAAAACTCTGATTTCTTAGGGATAAACTTGCAACTCTGAGTTTCCGGAAAAAGAAATCTGACCAGATCTTTTGCCCGTTTTCGAAGGCATACTCATCTTGTTACTGTTTCTCACACAGCTTGGATGCCTAACTCAACCAGGCGAAGAGCAGTGGTCAATAGACTTACCACAGTAGCGAACTGTAGCGAGTTGTTCAGAATTTTGCGATAAATTGAAACTTTTCTAAGAACTGTTGGGAAGAACTGCCATGGGCAGTTTGCTGCTTATTTGAGAAAAGAGTTGAGGCATCATGTGCGCCAAACTATCCATACGAGGGGAAAGGTAGGAGCATTCCGAAGAGATGAATTTTTAAACTATGGGTACAAAGAGCGGCAAAGCCACAGGTCACCTTACACATTTGTATCGTGTTTTGTCATTGTAGCATATCCACAGAAGTTATGTTAATCGTCTCAACTTTCAAGCATTCAGTCACTCAGAACCATTGGTGTTTTATTAAGATATTTGTATTGATAGTACGAGTTTTGTACTGCCAGTATGGTCCAACAGTAAATATTAGTTTTTACCCGTTCCCGTTCCGTCCGTAGGAGTTAGAAGGAACAAAGCATCTTTCATTCACGATTCCCGAGTTACGACTGAGCGGAGGAAGATCCAGCAGGAAAATTAGGCTAACGTCAAAAGTTCGTAAAATTGAATCCCGTGCCTGTGAATGAGCACTCAGTCCACCAGAGTGCGTTTGAAATGAGACTCGTTTATCACCTGTCCGTAAACCGAACGGGCTGCTGCAAAGCACTTGACTGACAATCTCTTCGCAAAGCTGAGGAACGCCAAAACCTAGTGTCTTTTGTCCACGATACTCGGGTTTTCCAGCTTCGTGAGGTTTGCGGCTCCGAAAAGGCCTGATCGAACGTGACGGAAGGGACTCGAAACTTGATCAGGAAAAAGCTCTTTGCCGGTTCGCGAATGGTTATTTCGAATTGCAGCACGAGTAGAACGATGAGACTTACAGCACGACCTTAAAGCATGAACGCATTGGGGAACAACTCTATACTTTAAGCCATGTAAAATTAATGTTGTCGTTATGGTGAAAAAGCGCAGTCAGCAGTTGGACTTGAATATGATGTTCCCAACAGTGACGTTTGCCTGACATGGCGAATCCAAACCATAATAAATCACTGGCATCAGTTAACCGGGCCAGCGCGGCAATAAACCTCGGGTCTATTGCCGTCATGACGTTCCCCGGACGAACCAGGCGCAATCCTCTGCTACGCATAATTTGAAACTAAGTGATGTTCATCCTAATCGTCTGCGCTTTAAACGCTTCCTATCCATGCACACCGAGTTCTGTTCGATCTCTTTCTTCCGCTTCCGCGTTTACACTCTTAGTTGTCTGATAAAGAACCATCTCCCGTCTTTCTAAACGATGCCGATTAGCGTCGTTAGCGGAATGAAGTACGTGCAAAGTAATATACAGTAGAGTGGTTTTCGTCGAGGTACATGTTTTAACCATTTTGCTGATTCAGTTGTTGGTACTTCTGCCTACCGCTTTTTTAAAATACACATCTGGTTGTTCCCTGTCATGATATGTGTGCAGTAGTACAGGAAGATGGAACGGTAGTGATGTAACAAAATGCGTACCGGCGCACTGTACACAAGCACGAACTGGAATATACTGGAGTGGCTGGTGTTTGCTGACATTCCTCCGCGGTGCACTCACTTCCTAAAACAACATGCCAAATGTAGAGCTCTTCGATATCGTGTGTCGAGTGTTGCCACGACCTGTGATAACTTTGGCTTGTCAGGAAGGGCGCATTAAACTCCTGTACATTGAATCTTGCTGCTGTTAACAGATTATTATTAGGGAGATCTTGAATATATTTTAACCGGAAGCCGCGGCGAAACCTACCCGATCCTATATCCATCGTTGATCAAGTATCTTTCCTGAACAAGAGGCTGCTCATTAGGATCTGAACCCCGAACAGGCAAGGTTGGAATACGCATTGTGATCGGAATATTGATCTTGGAATGATGTGATTTTCCTTCACTTCCGACCCAAGGTAAATTCTTCTAGCGGGTAACGATTTCCAGTAATCGCTATTGCGTGTTCCCGGTTACTCATTCACTGGCGAGACCTTGACCGAAAGCTACAGCAGCTAAGTCGAAGGAGGATTTTGAGCCGCACCCATCAGAATCATTTGAAGACGGCATCTTTTTCGTGCGATGCATATATAACAGAAGATCCTGGAAGTTTGATCGTGTGCGGCCCACTGCTGATCACTAAGTCTGGACGTCTTCATCATTTCACTCACTGTGCAGTAGCGAAAGGACAGGTTTTTAGAATCCACTAAAATTACGGTGTGCTCCAGCTGGGACTGTACTTTCTGACCTGCCGTCTCGGGCCTGCTTTTCACCATCGAGAGCGAGCAACCATACTTTCGGAAGTTTAGGGAAGTGAAGCTCTTCTTCTCTATTCATAGTATACTGGCATTCAGTCGTAACTGGATGATAATGACAACAGTTGAGATTGCAGTATTGCCAGGTGACACTGTAAACGGAGAGCACTCTTAAGAACCACGCCCCAACTCTTCGCTTCTTTTCCTCAAACATCCGCAACGTCGAATGAGAAGGAAAATTTGTTTGTCACGGGACACTGTACTGCTAAATCCTATGATGTGGCTGTTAAATCTCGGATTGACGTGAAAGCCGTCAATATTTGAGGCGAATGTACCGGTAGCTACAGCGAAGACGTTCTTCAAATTCAATGTCAGAGATGAGCGACCTTAAGTGCTTGTGCAAGTCTTGGCTTGAACAGATGCTCCCGCATCCGCATGGTAGTGACGCCCACCCTTCTGCCTTAACGGAGGCAACATCACTTTGCATCCTGATTGCTTTCACTCCCGAATGGCATGCACTTCTCTGTTTACCTTTCAGAGAACTTCGATTTTTAGAGTTACTGTATCCGGGTGTACTCTACATAGCTATGCTAATTCTTTTTCATGTGGTTGGAGAATACGGGCGAGTTTTTTTTGGAGAGCGGGAATTAAGCAACTGTCCTTGCCAAGAAGACTCACCAGGTACTCCTTCTAGTTTAGAAACTTTCCATCCCAACACTATTTTTGACTCACCGTAGAATGAAGAACAAAATAATAAAAAAACTGGTCAAGTTTGAAAACGTCAAGACATCAAGTTGTATCCTAATTATTGGCTGAGCACTGCGTGCTCTATCCCAAATGATTCTCCGTAATCGCACTATGGGATTTCGGGTATATCTGCAGTGGATCCAGTCGCATGTTTTGTACAACTGTAACGTTACCGAGGATGAAATTCAAACTGTCTGTTGAGTCAGTAGCCGAGTAGTCTTAAGCTCAGATCTTGGCATTGCTGCTTCTTTAAATTTGCGAACCGGAAGGCCTTGTGCGTCTTTGGACAAAAGTCGATATGTAATTCTGGTCTTCTGCATGCAAGTTTGGACAAAGATGGATATGGATATGAATTACCCACAGATTACGCCTTGTTGGCAGAATTCGTGGACAAGGCAGGCACTTGAAAGCGTCCAGTTTCGTGATGGATACGCCACTTGGATAGCCAATATCGGCCCACGTGAAGGAGGACTATTTAGCGATTCATATTTATGCCGTGATTGCATGCATGCCCTTGCACTGAAAGTAGACTTGGGTACTGATAACAAGACTCATTAGCGCGGGGTCTTGACGGGGCTACCAAAGGTTCGATAAATCCTTATTGTTACGACTGGTGACAGATTGAAATGCCTGCCCACTAAGCCCCAAGTACCGGAACGGAATATGTTTCACTTCCCTGCTTGCTACGTAGCGCTGTCTTCCAATGGGTACTTTAATGGGCAATGTCAAGGTCAAGATGCATCTTCCAGTCCGGATAATATTGATGACGGTAAATGGCGCCTGTCAGTGAAGAAGGGCCGCAGTGTGAAATGGAGGCGGATATGACAGGCTGTAACCATCCAAGCAGATTTATCACCGAACCAGTAATGGAGAGGTCGCCGGACGCCCATCTTTGATGCGGTAGTTGTATCCAGCTGGAAAAGAGATAAAGAGCAAACGCACGGCAGTTGCACACACTACAGCGGAAGTCCTCGTGATATATGCAGGAAGGGAGGATTTAAAACGTAATTAAAGTGCGACCCTTCCTTGTAAATAGAAGGCGCGTGCCGAACAGAGCTTGCGTTGGCCTTGTTCCTCCGGTTTTGCCCATGTGTTACTGTTTCGATCTTCTTAGACTGTTTTTGTTTCTCGTATTTTTCTTGTTCTCAGCAGGATGTGCCTGTCTGCGTACAGTAAAACGTTTTCCTGGAACTCTTGCCTGGAAATTAGCCTTCGAGGTTATTCATCCAAATGATTCGGCAAAGTGTCCCTGAGAATCGATCAGGTGATAATCACCGTCTCGCGAGATTACATGGGATTAGACGGGATGGGAGGATAAAGGGATAATCACTGCAACGATAGACAGAAGCCGTATACGTGTATGTAAGCTCGAGAAGTAAAGGAACCCTTGGCGAATACGGTCAGCCGTCTTTTGCATGATCATGGTGCGCTGACGCAGCCAAGCGTTCACTGTGGTAGCCTACATCAACGCCTATAAGTTTTGTTTTTGCAAGAATTATTTTTGTTTGTCGTGTTTACGTTGGAAGCGACATCAACCTCAGACGTTTTTATGAACCATTATTTTGGTTTATATGCCTCTTCAAATACTCTCTGTGCGATAAGTCATCCGTAAATTTGTGAAAGTTTGCTTTGGCCTCACCGATTGTCAAGGACAGCCCACGAACTAGGCGCCGAAGTACTGTAGAGGGAATTTGGAGACTTAGGCCTGCTGACTGTGAAAATTTTCTCCCTGGATAGAGGCGCAACTAGGTCATGATTAACTAGAGACGTGATATACGACGGACAGGGCATCAACGTCAAAACTGACCCGGAGGAGCGACAGAACCAAAAAGGGGCTCCCGGACGTCTTGACCTTGTCCGATCCGCTAAACTTGTTATTGCATCCACAGTATCAAAAGCAACTGAAGTGCTGTTTCATTTGCAGGTCCCTGTCATCGTTTCGACTCTAAGACAGCAAAACGATGGTCTCTTGATGCACAACAGTTCTTTTAATTCGCATCTCAATCATTCTTCGCCAAAATGACAACTGAAATTGTGGGCTCCTTAACGCTCGACATCTTTCCGAAAATGTCCGATGTAAACCACAGCCCAGTCATCGTTCCGTCTCCTATCGAGTCTTTTCATAACTTCTCTGGCAATACTTCCAACATGACCGGGATGGATCATTCCTGCCACCCACCGAAATTCCCTTTGCCGGAAGTGGAGCAAGCGATGATTATTTTAGCTTATGGGCTTGTTAGTTTTATGGCCGTCGTGGGGAATTTCATCGTGTGTTTTATTGTGGTCAGCTTCAAAAACATGCGGAGAACCGAGAACTTCTTCATCTTCAACTTGGCCCTAGCGGACATTCTCATGGCTTGCTTATGTATTCCATTCTCGTTCATTCCAAGCTTGATCCTGGCGTCCTACCCGTTCGGATGGGTGATGTAAGTACAGCCCCAGCTCCCGCACACGAATAAATTTGCATGGATTGGTGTTCGGGAGGCCGGCAAAACAGTTCCGAAACGGCCGTTATCGCAAGTGGCGCAGTTTTCCTAGTTATTAGTTTCAAGCGTGCGCCACTTCAGATTATGCCTTGTCGAGTTTGACTGTTTTCAAACACGGCGCACGCTTTTATTGTTATTGGCTGAAAAGGTGCGCAACTTGGAGCAAGGATTGTCCCATGACTGTTCGCCGGCATCTCGTACGCTTTTTTCGTAAATCCCACATTTTGCAGGTGCAAGCTGATGAACTATTCGCAAGGTGTGACGGTCTTCGTGGCTTCTTATACACTAGTTGCCATTTCCATGGAACGGTACTACGGCATTGTCCATCCTTTCAAAGCGAAGATGCGACGTCGGAAAGCAATAGTCGTGATGTGCCTCACATGGGTCCTGGCCTTAATCGTTACGCTCCCCACGGCCATCTTTGCGGAAGTGGTCGATGAAATTCGCGTCGACGGAACCGCAGCACTACACTGTACAGAGCGTTGGCCGGACCTCTCGAAGAGCGACGGCTCTAGTTATCTCAGTTACGTCTACGGCATGTTCCTAATGAGTTTTCAATACTTTATTCCCGTGGGAATCATGATCTTTGCGTACTCAACCATTGCTGTCCATGTGTGGAAAATGGAGACACCTGGAGAAGCGATGAAGGATCGCGACAAGAAACTGAAGGACGAAAAACTTAGGGTACGCAAGACGCAACGTAGTGAAACGATCAGAAGAACAAGATACTGCTTCGTAACATATCGCTGAAGCCACCACTGATTTTGCAATGTTTGTATGGGTACAGCAAAAACATTGAAATCTTGTTTTCGCAGATGACCAAAATGATGGTGGTGGTCGTGCTGCTGTACATTATTTCCTGGTTACCCATAAACGTGTACAACGTTATCGCTGACCAATATTCCGGCATAATGTACTGCTATCAGTACATCCATTACATCTGGTTCGTCTGCCACTGGTAAGACAGATTTTCCAGTACGAATTCCTTCTTGAATACTGGGATCTGAAAGCAGACACCTGTCATGAAGTCATCCATGTTAGAGATAGATCTGAACAGCAGCTTGATCTGGATTTGAAAATTTTGACAGCTCGGATCCTGCTGTTGTTAATCACCCTTTTTTACTTTGACAGGTTGGCCATGAGTCATGCAACTTATAATCCCATCATTTATTTCTGGATGAACTCCAAGGTTGGTGACATAGCTTCTACGTACCCTCCTAATGCTCGACTTACATATTCGCATCCTTTCTCTCTGCATATATGTGTGCCCTGCTTTTCCCATATACTCATTTGTAACCACTAGTATCCCGTAATCACTAGAAAGCTTCCGGGATTTGGTTGATACTGATAGCATGTACGGAAACGATTAACCATAACGTAAACACGTAAAAACACAGTGCAGACCACACACTGCCAGTCCCGTACTCATCGTTTGGTGACTCGTCAAGGAGAAATTAAGGAAGTCTATTTAGATTTTAAGTACCGGCATTCAAAGTGTTTAACTTTTAGTTCCGGGCTGGATTTATTTACGTACTCAACATAATCTTCCGCTGGCGGAAGTTACCACATGAGTGGCTTGTGGAGCACAAGCTGGTTGGAGGATATACTCTGAGCACAAAGCGGTTTTCTACGGTGCTCAACAAGCACGACAGCACGTCGACCGCATTCACATCCCAGCTGTCCACGAGAAGCGGGTTAGGAGCGAAAAACTCTCAAGCAAGCCAAGAGTTTCAGGCCAGCATCAAGAAGACCGGAAGTGGCAATCGACGGAACACCGAAGAAAGATATCAAAATGCATGCGGGCAAAGAAGTCCACTGAAGGAAGCTCGACCACTGCTGGCCAGCTCTGCGTCAAGCAACGGGACCAACAGTACGTCCGCCAATGGGTCCTCGCCAGAGGGCGCTCCAAGAAATACTTGAATCTCCAATACTGCAGACCCCGAATGTCTCCCATACTCATCTGGTTCTTTTTTGGTCATGAGCACATCATATACACAAATAATATCAAGTTGAGAAAATACGGAATGTTAATTGATGGTCTGCTGTAGTATTCTACACAACCTTTTGAGCAATTACCGAGAAAAAACCACGGAGGAATCATAAACAACACTGTACAATCGAGAAGCCCTTGTCAAAAAACTCAAAAGACTGGTTGGAACGTAAGGCAACAGCTTTAAGGTAAGGTCATACGCTGGTACGGTATTATCAGTAGAGCAAAGGCAACCCAGATGTGCAAATTTAACAAAAAAATTTCGAAACGGTGTTCAGTTTATCCCAACCATCACCTGATGGGTGCACAACTTTTCCATGATCTGTAAGACATTCGAGTACGATTCAATAGAGTCGACTGATGTTGAGTTTGCAATGTTTTCACCTACCTGAGTCAAGCGCTCGCTTGATATGCCGTCCATGCAGGCGTTAGCAAAGAACCGCGGTGCCGTGAATAACGCGAACTCGTTCTGCATAAGGGACGACAAGAAGTAAATATAGAAATGGAATGAATTGTCCATACTCAATGAGGAAAATAAAAGGCATTTACTTTGGCCAAGGAGAAGCAGTTCTTGCTAAAGTACTTGTTAGCCTCGTCCAGGCATTCATAAGCATCTGGCTTTACGGAACGTCGGCGCCTTATCAAGGACATGGCGTGTGCTAAATCGCTGGCTATGGTTGCCGCTATTTGCTGAACGATGCCCATCACAAAGGAACGCATCTAAAGTTATTCTTCGTTAGAAAAGTTGGGATGAAAACTTGAACGAAGTCAAACTTGCCTTTTCGGAGTGCTCTATTTTCGCAATCCAGAAGTCTTTCTCTTCCGGGCTGCTGGACTTTTCAACCTTCTTTTGAAGGAGCTTCAAGTAGACTTCCTCTGACGGGATAGCGTCGGTTTTGCTGGCTGTTGGTGGAGGAACGAATGACTCGGCCTTCTTCTTACCGAAGAACTCGGCGAGGAACATCTTGCTGATTTGCATATCGCCGAACTCTTGGACATGTGACGTGTTGGTTTCTTCCTTGACCACCTTGTACTGTGTCTGGATGGTTTCGTCCGCTGGGTTCTGGTTGTCAGTATCTTCCATCCAGTTGACGCTGTACACATCGCCTATGGCAAAGATTAGAATAAATGCAGCAGTGGTAATTCCATCTATCAAGAGATCTTTGGTGATCTTACCCAGATACGTTTGCCGGAGATTGTCAAAGTAACATGCGTATGATGACTAGCAAAACGCACAGTTTGTAACCATGTCATTGCGAGGTCGAAGCAACTGAATTACCAACCTCATCAGAGTTGGCGGCGGTTGTAGCAAACACGCTGATATTTTTCGGCAGAAGTCCTTCGAACATGGAGCCCGATTCGCAGGCTTCGAAGTACAGCAACATTTTTCCATAACGCTTCTCTTTGTGCATCTTCATGACAGTCTTCATGAAGTCCAGCGCTGACAGCTCGTCTTCGGGAAAAGCTACGAGGCCTGGCGCGCCGTGATCAACAAAATTCACGAACACGTGGTCGTTTGGTCCGCTTTCTATCACTCTTCCTGAACCGATTTTCTGGCAACACACAACACAGATATGGTACTGATAGAATATAACATTTACTATAGAAAGATACCTTCATCGCTTTGGCGTTGCCGCTAAGAATATTCAGGAAGTTCTTTGACGTTACCGTGTGTCGGATGTAGTCTTTTGGAATACCCTGCAAAGTCAGACGGCCAATAAAATATAAAAGGAATGATTCAGTAGGTTTAGAAGTCAGTTTACGTTATAAACGTCTGATCCGTTTGGGTGGTTGATAACAATTCCAGGCGTCGGATTTCTGCACAAGAATGGAGTGAGACACATTCAAAAGCCGAAAGTAGAGAAAACTGGACTTACTCGGTATTGTTAGCGATGTCATCATAGTGCATGATGATGATTTGGGATTCAGGGACACCATGGCTTTTCACGATATGGTAGGCATGGTAGGCGTCGGACTGGTGCCGGTAGTTGTAGTATCCATTCGATCCCGCTACGATCAACACCCACAGTTTCGGAGCATTACGTCCATCAACCGAAGCACCTTGGATCAAGACAGAGTCGTTAACGGATGGGGGGAAGATAACGGCGGAAACAACGCCGAGGACAGTCAGTAAAAACCACCGAAGCGATCGGAACATTTTTCCGGTGAACTTATTGGCAGAGAAAATTCAAAAAGTACGAAGACGAAGGGGTAGTTTGCATACCGTGAATATGGGGGAAGAAAACTGCAATTTTGAAAAGCTACCAGATGAGTTTGAACTGTCATGTCGATCGGTCGTTCTATTTTTGCTGACAGCAGCAAAAGAGGAGAGCACGCGCTATGCGGTAATGCTTTGACAATGTGGTGAACGATAATGTGAGTTCATTGCTTGTTTTGGTTCACTGTGGCACATCGATATCCAACCACGTGCCAATCTCCCGAGAAAGTGGGTTAACGACCACGTGATGTCTTTGTTATGAGCGGAAGTCATGGCGAGCATGGACGAACCGCGTGTTGTCAGAGTTCGTTGCTGACTGACAGACTGAATGAAATCGTGTTACGATCAACTGCAGATACGGCGGACAGAGTAAGAACTTACGAAGCAATCTTATCGCAGGTTTTACTATCGAAGCGTGCTGGTAACTTTCGATTGACTTGCAGCCCACATTGCTGAAACTACAAGCTGAAGAAAGAAGACAAGGGAATTATTTGATATCCTCTTGTCGTGCTTCCACTACAACGAAAAAATTCACAATATAAATTAAAGATTAGGAGGCAAAGTTTAGAAGAGATGGTGTTTACTCGCACCAACAAGGAGTAAAAATGTGTTGGCTTTCCTGTGGGCAGCAGTTATAAGTTCAGATATTTTTATTAAAGATAAATATCAGAAGTGCAATCGCCGCCTGGATAACGGACTTCATGAGCGCGGATAGCGCCGTCCGGTTCTTTGCTGAGGTCCACGAAGAATTCTTCGTCGACGGTCATACCTGCGTCCGAACAGTTGAGCATTATGATGCAGGTTCCTTCTCTGCAAGCACATCGGGGGTACGTCACATAAACTGAGTTTCCGGTTTCTTACGGTTTCGTCAGAGTGGCTCAATGTAAGGTACCTGCAGGCTTCCGGGTAAAACTGCTGGTCCCATGGATTCAACAAGGAGAACGTGACGTAGAGCCTCTTACCGTCTTTCGACAATTGCAACATGTTCGGCGAGCCTCTAAAACAAGCCGGGGATGTCAAGACAATAGCGACTCAATCTATATCCATTGCCTTCCTTTGTTTTCGTACTGAGTACTAACCGGACAACAGTCTCCTTGATTATCAGGCGTTCCGGCTGTTCTTCTAACTCGAGATCTTCTGTCACTTTTACGCCCTCCCCTTTACAGATGCTTCCACCACAGAACACCTACGGACAAAATCAAAATAAAGGCTAAAAGGCGCCTCGATGTACTCTGCTCTTCGTCCCGTATCAGGCACTCCCCAATCCGTACCTGAGACACCTGTTTGGGCTTGCTTGTGTCAGTGATGTCATACTGCCGCACATCACCGTGCAGGAAGTTCGCGAGATACAAGTACTTGTCGTCCAACGAGATCAAGATATCCGTGATTAATGCTAAAAGGGCTCACAGTGAAGAAAGTACTTTTCGAGGCTGCGAGCACAAGCAAAAGACTAATGCTCGGAACTACTTACAAGGCATTGCGGGTAGCATCCATCCCTCGACCTTCTTCGGTGGGATCTGAACAACATTCGACGCAGTCCAATATCCGAACTGCCAAATGATAAGAAGGAGTCCAAATTACTGGTGTTCGATACAGCAACAGGAGCTCGACGTCAAAACCAATCTTTCACAACTTACAAAGTTTTTGTGGATACGAAAGATACTGGATCCCAGAGCGGCTGCTACGAAGCCTTCTTCGGCGTCCGGGTTGTGCAAAAATCTGAGCTCCAGTGGGATCTTACCTGACGCTCCCAAATCTTTCGACGAAGACAGCGTGCCTTTCTTCCAGTCCCAAAAGTTGAGCTTGCTACCGTAATCCCCTTTCGCTACATCTTTTGGATCGAAGCATTTCATGAAAGAATTCGGTACCCCGAACTCACTGGAGACCATTAGGTTGCATTTTGGTTGGTACCAAAAATCGTAACCTTGATCCGCATCCTTCTTGTTCCATAGCCCGACGGGTTCGAATGTGGTACCATCCAACAACAGAAAAGCTCCACGAGCCTTGCCTACGAGGACCAAAATTGGATAGAAGCTCGGTAAATAACTCGACAAGATATTCATTCCCAACTCCCTAATGGCGCACGCCTTCAGTGTATATTGTTTGAAATCGTACGCTACCTGGGAACTCAGTGAAGTCTTTTGTTCAGTGGCGCACGGTCACATCTTTATTGGCTAGAAGCGTGCGCCAGTTGGATAAGCGAACGTGTTCTTTTGGCGAGCTCTCAGGTGTATCATAGTTTCAACTACTGCACCATCTTTTTTCGTCTTGTTTATTACCTTCAGCGTCACCCATGTACGAGATCATAACTTGGCCCGAAGGGATACAGTGTGTAGTATGCGGATATGTCAGGTTGAACCGATCAGCGATGTCTCTCCCGGACATGACTTTACTGATCGACAGCTTGACTGGGTCGATGGTGTCCACGATATAAATGTTACCGGACTTCAGGACTGGAATGATGAGATAACGCCGCTTGATGGCCGGGTCCGTGCAGCTAACACAGCTGTTCCAGCCAAAATGATGGACTTCATCGTTGAGATCCTGGGTGTAGAGTCGGTGGAGGACGGTACTGTATGTGGGGGAAGAGGGATCGGCGTCGACGGTGGCGATGTAGTCGCAGACTGTCTTTCGGTTTTCTGGGGACTGAAGGCACAAAACGTAGAGAACCTTCTCGGGAGGATCATTCATGGCTTCCAGAGGAGTCTTTCTGGGTCCTGAATAGCAGCATGATTCGGGATCTGGCGGTGCCATTTTTCAAGCAGTCGGCTGCTGCAGATGGAAAAATGTCCTTTTATGAGCGCTGATCTGAACAGCAGATGGAAGGGAAACTGTGAAAGCCCTACAACTGGAAATACCGCTAAACACTGTCAGCTGTGACAACTATAACCTACATACGCTCATTCGAATGCAATACGTTGTAAATTTTGCCGTACAATGTTCACAGTACGAGAAGCAAGGTCTTACTTTGATCAACGTACAACTTTGCTCACCATACGTCACGAGTTGTGTGCAGGCTTCTTACGAGGGACCCTTCAGACCATGTCACTCGTCGATCACGAAACCGATGCTTTTATGAGATAGCTGAGGCCCTTAGCTCTCTACAAAGTATCGGGAGGACCGGCGAATAACCACTTCCTGGAACTGGAGGAAATCTCGAAGGTGCCTCGTCCACCGTAGAACCCGTGTTATAGCCTGTATAGCGTTACACAAGACGATCCAAAAACTGGTCCGTTATCTAAGGAAACTCCAGATTTCACTTGCGGAGGGTAAAAAGTGATGTTTCGAACCTCATACGGGCTGCCACCAACGAGAAGCGAACTTTACGGGAAAACTTTTTTCCGCAGTTGATAATACGTATTGCGGCGCTGTAACCGCTTCCGTCGGAAACTACAGAAAATAATTTCAACAGGAGTTTGGTCATTCCTCACTGTTATGAGGTTCGGAATATCATTTTACACTGTCCGCACGTGAAATCTAGAGTTTCCTTAAGCTCTGTTTCATCTACCGATGGGTGGTACTTTTAGCCTCCTGGCCAACCCATCCAGCATTTTTTATGGATTCTTTTACGGCCATAGTCCATAGTTCGCGATGCGAGTCAACCTGGCTGTTTTAGAAAGTTAAGATCAGCTCTTGATCATCCCGCTACGGGGGAAGTCCAACTGATGGGATCTCTGATCCTCAGTATGCAGAGCTCCTCGTACACGTACTACGATGGGATATTATGGGACAATAAATGGTATGGGACAGACCTTTTGGCTATGGCGGTACGGAAGCACGTACGTACACGGTTGATTCTCTAGTACAATTTTCGACGCTTCTCTACGCTTGGTTTCCCGTTCTGCGGTCCTTTCCGACCGTCCCATAATTTCCCATCGTGCGTGTACGGCTTGAACATAGTACGACATACATAGTAGTGCACGGTGCAGTTGGATTGTTTCGCGTACATATCGTAAATGCGTCAACATCACGAACATCAACACTTCATCTTTCCAACGAGTACGTGTCTGATGCATGCATATGATATCCAACACTGACAGTGCGGTGGTGCTTCGCCGAATTACTAGGACGCGCTGATCATAAACACGCCAGATCTCTTCGCGACGATACTGGCAGTAAGGTGCCTGTTTTATACTAATCGAGTGTCTGATGTTTCCGATCTGGGTTCATGCTTCGGAATTCCCAGTTCGTCTCCTAGGTGAGAGGTCCCCGGGCGAATTGAGGAAGCTACGGGGCTCACTTGGCGCCCTCTGTAACCTTAAGACTCTGACGCAGCACTCCAGTCTCCAATGGTCTTTCCATAGCACCTCGCTAAGACACATCCAGAAGTCTGGAATTTTGAGCAGATTACCAGTCCCATGGATCAAACGATGAGAAGCCCGTTAAAAATATTGTAGAAATTTGTCACGAAGAAGTCGGAAGAAAGGAGGGGTTTCAGGCGAAGGAAAACCTACGCACAAAACTTAGTAGAAACCTATGGGCGCGTCCCGGCAACCTCAAATACTGTAGATTAGGCGAAGCACTGAAGTTTGCGACCACAGATTGACACGTCAAAAGTCGAAAAAAGTATCGGACACATGCGCTTTAGGCGAGCTCATAGATCATTGTTAGCGGAGAGACTTTTTTCTTCCTCTCCGCAAAAATAGAGACTCGATCGATGTCACGACTTTTCTTGAGCGGGACGTTCTTCGTTTTCTCCTCTGTGTATCCCATCCTCCCCCTCCCCCCCGACTGCCCGGCTTATCGCACGATAAGGAGAAAGAGTCGTCATCACTCTATCCCCGCCCAGTGTTTGCTAAGTTCCTTCGGACCAGCAGCACGCGCTCCGCTCATCACTACCGACACATTCACCTCAACTAACGGTCTTCCTTTCACTGATCTACAGGAATGTCTCGACGACAACTGACACGCTTGAATCAAACGGGTTCCGAGCTCAGAGCCCGAAAATTCAGCCTTGCAGGTGTTGCTGTCAATGTTGGTCAAGTGGGAGCCGAAGTCTTTGGACTCATGGTTAAATACCTGTGAGTATTCAGTTCTCATGGTGTCACCAGATCACTCACAGTACCGGCAAACCCTGCCAACGCGATGCCATATTTTGCGGTGAGGTAATCTTTGCTATTGTCCAAAATCTGTCTCGTTGATCCATTCAAAAGACTCATCCTTCACGCGAATATATTTTATAGTGGGTCATGGACGCGGAAAATGGCAGCCACGCAACTCGTACTCGGGTATTCGTTAATGGACGAAGTCTACACAGTCTTGGAATCCATCTTCGGCTTCCCTAACCTCGAGACCTATCAAGTTTACCATTCTTACAACAGAGGCTACTCAGTGCGACCCTTCCATGAGGATTATGACAGGACTGGTGCCGTCTAAAACTATAGCCCAAAAACACTACCAGTGCTGCGGCCCTGACCGAGATACCCTTTCCTTGCGCTGGTTACAACGCGCTGCAGCGTGATCGATTCAAAGTACACTACGTCGACTATTCAATTCAATCGAGCTTGATCAATACTGCACTGGCTTTATTTATTTATTTATTTATTTATTGATGATGAGCGACCATCAGGATAAGCTTCTGGCCCAATTACCGGCCAGCACAAAATTCTCGGCCACTGGGCGAAAGCGCCAACCGCCAGCAAAACTGATCAATCAACCGGAGCAATGCCGCTTGCGGCTGGTGGCCGGAAATTTGGTTCAGGCCGGTAACTGGGCCAGGCGCGTGTACTTCGGCTCCGAGTTATGTTCATTTTTCTCTTCCAGAAAGGAGTTTTCCTGTTCCGGTATAAGCATGTTTAATACAGAAACTTGAGAGATGGTAATTGTCACGTAGCTTGCGTACCAGATCAATCGGGCGAAGAACGCACATTGTCCTAACTCCTAAGTAGTCAGCATTGTCAGAACGAGAAAGGCAAGGTCTGAGGTTCGAACTGAAACTGTAATACAAAGTTTACAAACAACGTAGACCTGCCTCGCTTATCACACAGTTACCGACTGGCACTCGTGCGGTGCGCGCAGCAAATTTGCGAGACATCGTTCAGACTGACAGACGGTCTTGAAAGACCATCGCGTTCCGACTCAAACACTGGGTGGTCATCAATCATGGATTTTGCGCTAGCGGTCTCCAAACCGTGTTCGAAAACGCCAGTTCAAGTCATGTTTCCGGTACGTAACGTACAGCCACGGCTTCAGTACGGCCATGCCCAACGTTCTCATTCAGTCGCGTGGCTTTCAACCGCCCACCTTGCCCAAAGGACATAGCTCGCCGATCTTGACTTTGCTGATGGTGTTGACCAGTACACCGCAATTATGAAGAGTAATTTCGTTGTTAGTCGGCGCAGTAGACATGGTTTCGAAGCTAAATCATTACAGCTTATGCAAAAGAAAAACAAGAAGTGTCTGGAAATATTCGCCCGTAAAACAAGCTGAGGCTTAATATGCGAAACCTTGCATGGTACACGTCGACAGACCATCAGCTTGGGATGGGATACAATTGAAATTAACAGGGAAACTACGACGAACCTCCTACAAGAGTACTTGAAGATGTATGCGTGTGTTGGAAGTGAATTGCTGAAAACGTTGGACGTTCTCCGTGGTGGGAACATTTTGCTGTTTTCCGTTGGAAGTTTGCTGAGCTACCAGCAATATGATTTGCAACGAACGCAACGATATGTGTTACAAACTCAGGAAACAATAAAATAAACTTGCCTCGTTTATCATAGTGGTGGCTGTCGTGGTGTGCGCAACAAATTTACAGACCAACACACAGACACACTGCCAGACAACACACCTTTTGCGTTCCGACCCCAGCCTGGGTTATCATTAATCACTAGGTTTGCATCGAAGGAATATTCTAGAACTGCCATACCGAACGTGTTTCAGATCGTGTGCAAGTATGGCCGATGCCCCTCTCGGACGCATGGATCTCGGACGCAGTAGTATATCATTTCCGCGACGGTAAAACCTGTATAGTCATAAAGCGCATTTTCTTGCTTAGCTATGTTTCATACATTTCTGTCTGAAAAAGCTCTTTGGTGGGAAATTTCCGTACAATACAGCCAAGACGATCATCTCAGTTCGTTGCGGTTGTTATTTCCCAAACACAGCGACGCCTGTGTTTCCAAATGGAGGCTTATCATTTTCTGATAGGGATTTTCTGTGACTTCCTCGTCCTCACATTTGCCGGTAAGTTTATAGTAACTTAATTCAGTATGGACGACCAAGGTCGAGGGTCGCCGTAGGATCGGCTGCGACTGCACAATATGAATTACACTTCGTCATTTCTTTTTCTGTAGACGTAGCCCGACATGGATCCTTCAAAGCGAAGAACTCGATCAGCGACTACAAGTCTTCAGACCTCTCTTCTTCCGGAACCAACAGTACTTTTGGCGCGCCCTTCTTCTCGCCTGGTTTCCCAACTGATAATAATGGCTGCTTCCCGAACATCATCCGTGACGCCGTACCAGCCAACATGCTCGAAGTAAGCTGGTGCTCAATTATTCCAGTCGTCGTGACGGTCGTATGCCTCATGTCCGATAGTCACCATGTGGGTTTTTCGAGCAGAAGCTGGGCACTTACTATGAATATCGAAGCAAATTTGTACCAGCACAAAGCTTCAACGCCATGTTTACCAACATCCTCGTAGAACCCGGCCTGATCTACGCACCAAGTACCACCATCCCATCGGTCCACGCCATCCAATACTACACCTTCCTGACTCGGGAGAACGGTCCGCAGTGTCACGTATTCTATCAAGATGTTATTGGCAGAGATGATGGAACTTACTATTTTACTTCGTTCTCGGACGACTACGCTCCCGCTAATCCACGTAAGCGCTGTGCTCAAATCCACTTTCTACTGGTTTCCCACTGAATCAACCATTCATGCATGTCGGTTTCAGTGACGGAAGTACTATACTACCTCTACAACGACAACGACAGTGAAAATGGCTTCGAAATTTTGTATGAATGCGCCGCTCAGAACTACAGAACGGGAATCTGCGAGGCTACGGACATCTTCATCAGCACAAGGAAGGACCCACGGCTGATGACGGCAAAAGAGATGAGCACGATCGACACCATCACCGACCGCGTGCTGGCACCGTACTGCTTGAGTACGAAGGACCTGCAGCGAGTTATCTTTCGCAACGACCTACTGGACTGTAACCAGCTGGCTCCTGATACTTTCATCGAGCTGGTGGCAGGTTTCAATATCTCACTGCCACGAAGAGAGCTGAATTAATTCACGCACTCCATAATGTCAAACACGATAATATCGAAGCATGTGATTAGAATGTGTATGACGAACGGATACTATGGTTTCCCCGATACTATATCTCCGCCACTTGTAAGCCCAGTGTGCCACCTAGAACTTATGGTTCTCGTACAGCTTGGTGTTGGTGGAGTTATGGGAAAACACAGCACATCTCTGAGACTAGTTAGACTTAAAAGATGCAATACACTTATCTGATAGAAATACAGTATACAAATAGACGAAAGAAAGTGTATTCGGGACTAGAGAAAAAGCAGTAAACCAGTATGAAACGTGATAGAATTGATCGTACGAAATACGCTATATATACTGTAGAAAAGCGGAGCGAGGAATATCGAACAATCGATTTCGCACTTTCCCGGTTCGCTTCGGTGGCAGCTTAAGCATGGCGGAGATCACACCCTTGACCAGGCCGCATCCGCGGTACCCACAATGTTGTCGATCTACCCGGAATCCACTTTCCCGGTTTAGATGCGTAGTGGTGTACAGCGGCTTGCTTAAGCTCGTCCGCCGACATCTTGACCGCCGACAGTAGCATTTCCGACACGTTCTCCTTGTTTACACCTGCGATCAGCGTTTCTTCGCAGAAATCTTACAGATCAAGGATCTCGTTCTTTTTAGCGACAACGATGAGCGCCTTCGCGTTTCCGGCCAGGTTTTAGAGGAAGCTGTAGTACATGAAATGCAGCATGGCAGCGAGGATATCCGAGGAAACTTCTGGGAGGATACAGCGACGCGTCCGACGTTCTCCCAGGTCCGATTCGAACATGCGGCAGAAGACCGGCCAAGCGCTGTTCAAGATAGCCTTGTGTACATGACATTCTGCGCGGCTGCGCCATCAGAGGACACCAACACGAAGTCTCCACCCACATTGGGGTTATACATGAAACGGTTCATGTTCTACAGGGGTAACGGAAGGTACTAGGTTTCATACTCTCGAGTTCAGGTGGTAGCATCTTTGTGAGTTTCAATTTGGCTTGAATTTTCAGTACGTCGCTTCTGAGCGATATCGCTGGGCTTGTACCTCGAATATCGGAATGCATGATCGCCAGTGCACCATACAAAAGCGATTGTCCGCCTTCCTGCTTGCCAGTCTTTCCAGAAGCCGTCATGCCACTAGAAAGAAGCCTTTGACGTCGCTGCGTCCAAAGCGCTGAAACACCGAAGATGGAAAATCTTCTAACTGACGGAAGTTGCCGCGCGTTGGGAAAGCTACTGGGCTACATGTGAAACATATCCGCTTACTTGATCATGAATTTCTTCTGAAAGTGCCCGCTTCTGTTTTTTTTTCTCCAGTTCTGTTGCACAATCGCGTAGAAGCAGTCAGGAAAAACGTTGCCAGATTTTGCCCCAACCTGATACAGCTGAAAAACCTGAACATACCAGGTCGAGGCCAAAGAGCCAGTGGAGCGGAACAGACGGGTTACCTCTGTAGCTTCAGCAATGAGAACCGAAGAACAGTCAGATCCATACTGAATGCAACAGGTCCCGAAACTGTGACCACTGTCTGCTCGGTGGTTAGGGCAGCCCTTCTATCCGGTTGAGTCAGGATCCAGTTCAAAACAGGGACGTTAACATGTGACTGGTTAACCAGGTGATAGAAGTTAGACTTTCTGGCTATCAAACTCTCCGCAAAACGAGCCAACGTTCTCTCCACCTTGTGGCGTTGTTTGGTGCGTGTGCTTGGTTGGCAGTTGATCATTCGCCCATCAAGTTTGTTAGTTCTGGTTGCGACAATGGAGTACAGACAGCCTCCAGTGCGTTTTCTCGCGTAGCAAATCTGAAATTTCAATCCGAATAAATATAAACTTTAATACTATGTAAGGTACATCTTATTGAAGCTGATTTCTGTTCGGATTACCACACGAACAAACATACTTGACCGTAATCATTCAGTAAGGAATACCGATAGTAAAACAAAAATATACAGTATATGAAAGCTTTAGACTACCTTTTCTAAATCAGAACAACTCCGAAATTCCTTTCTGTCTGGTTGGTCTGTCATATGGTGAAAGTCGCTGTATTGTGCTTCGTAGAATGTCTGCAAATCTCCTTTGGTCACGGTTTACGGCTGATTACTGACTCTCTTTTCGCCGATCTGGCTACGGCTCTACCCACTAGGAGAACCCGTCATGGATAGAGATATGGCGGTTTCAATCCGAGAAGCCCTGCCTGGGAACAGGGCCGAATTTCGCTGCCACGGTTTCCGACTACCTTGGAGTATACTCCGTTGGCGAGTAGTCTCTCTGTGCGTTACCAATTTCAGATTCGTTCTCAACTCGGGTTTTGTTTGATAGTGCCACTGTGTACGGCAGTGTTCAAGCAAACGAACAACTTCGATCGACGAGGTAGAATGGGCGGAATAGGTACTGTATACTCTCCCGAAATCACGTACGTCACTCCATTCAGAGTGTAAAACTAGAGAAAGAGTTCTCATACGGTGACCATAACAGTCTGAATCAGTGACGTACGTGAATTTCGGGAGAGCATACAGTATAGGTAACAGATTGCTAAACCACGATGGGACTGTCAGCAGTAACGCTGCGGCTAGAAATTTCCACGGAGGGTACTACTCCGGCCGAGCACAGCGAGGAAACCGTTCGGTCGGGGGTTTGCACTTAGTGGTGGCCCATTGAATTTAAATTCTGTTTAGCAGATGGAAATTCACATGTCTAGCCTCGGCGTGGGAGCAAACCGATAATCGGGCCGGGACGAATTTGGATATGGACCGAGTAGTTAATTCTGGCATATTCCTCAAAAGCTCCGTTCGATTTTTTAGTGCAATCCAACCCGACCTGACGGTTCGGGGCCGCCAGACATTTGTTTTCCAACTGCTAAACAGAATTAAAATTCAATGGGCCACGGCTGTTTGCAGTAACGTCAGACTTGTAGAGCAAGGCAAAGCGCCAAGATTCAGGAACCAAGCGAACATGGGCCCGACAAACTGCCGGCGATAATTGTGCGTGATCTGGGTGAAGACACGTTTTCTTCGCGCCAACGAAAAATCCCTTCATTATAGAAAAGGCGTTCGTGCGGAAAATCGGATTACAAAGTATCATTTAGCTGATCTGGCGGGATTGCCCCTGTACGACCTTGCACCTGGTGTATTCTAGCGTGGCTTTCGTCCTACGGACAACACTTTCTTCAACAGGGTTTGCTTCTGTATACACTTCACACGGTTGATCTAATTATCATGCGCGATCAGCGGTTCTTCATCTCTTCCGTTCCACTGTCATGCAAGTTAATAAAAAAATTTCCAAGAATTGCTTTGCTTGAAAAACGGAGGAGCGAGCCTCTGAAGAAAGCCGGACTTACTTTCATAGCTCGGTGAAAAAGCCAAAGGGAAATATGAGCAGATACGAAACTTGATCTTTTTCGCGTGCGTCCATCCAGTGTTTCGCTCAGCAAAGCATGAAAAGAGTAGGTATAAATACTGGACAGTAGGCTTTCCTCCCGCACAGTACGCTGACATTTGTAATATGAGGAAGTGCCCTTCGCCTTCCGGAAATGACTTCCACGTTGAGTTTTCCGCAGTCCCGATCCTATACTTCCCTGATGTTGCTCTCCGTACTCTTGTTGAGCGTTCTGAGCTTCATGGTTGCAAGTCCTCTTCCTCCGGGACTGACGAAGAACAAGCACGTGGCGATATCCGGCTACGATCGACAGGTGGCAGAAGGTATGCAAAAAGAATACACTATGTGCAGCCGTATTTCGTGATTTCGTCTTTCTTCGGATTCGGAAAAACCAGCCGAGTCACGAGTCATAGCTCGTGCGGAGATATCTTCAGTTGATATGTAATAATGATCACGGAGCCAAAACACTTGTTAGAGGTTACAGTATCATTTCTGTACTGTTCCAGGTGAAATGGCTCCTCGGCGAAAAAGGCAGGTCAACTCATCGTCCATCGAAGCTCCTGAGTTAGGCAGTACCGAGGCGATGGACAAGAAAGGTGCGGTGCCTGAAGTTGACACTTCGAATGAGGTGAAAGATTCTCCGGGCGAGGATGTCGATGACGACGTGGTCGATTTTGACGCACAGTAAAAATAAATGGGAGAGCTGACTTCCTCTTTGATATGTTGCAATATTGCTTGGCCGATGGTCATTTTGCGCACACTGATTTTTTCGATGCATAGTGCCGCGAAAGTTGGGTGCTGCATGTATACCGAGTCTGATATAAAACTCGTCAATAAAATATTGTGAAAGGGCCTGGGCGAGGCACTGTGCCTCCTTGATGACCCTAAAGGTGGCGCTAGTGGCGAATTGTGAAGATCCAGTAAGTTGCACTGGACAGTAGACCGAAACCAGCTGAAGTCTTGGCTAGACTGGTGCTGAATGCGAGATCAGTTTTCTCATATTCTGAGATGAGGACAGTCAGGCTGCAGCAAAAGGCGTAGCGGGAAGGACAACTGTATGCGCTTTACCCCCTTTGCAGTCGGTGATATAGGAGATATGCCAAAGGATATAATTACCGCCCGATGCTGTTCCGTCGAATTGTTATCATTGGCCAATGTTGGCCGCTGGCTGTGAAATTCCGATTCATTTTTGTGTTTGGAGTTAATGACATCGTTTGCGCTCCTATTTTCTCGGGACACCTTTGCTTGCCTACACCAATGTGCGCATGTATTCCCCGTTGTTTCACGCCTTCTGTTCATTTTAGCAGAGAATAAAAGAAGGCCTGTCAAAATGCTTTGCGTATGTTTGCAAGCTGGTAATTAATCTGACTAAATTGGTCATTGTTCTCGTCCAGAGTAGCAAGCGAGGCTTCCAGTTCCCACAAACAAGCCCACACTTTGTTTGCTTATTATCCCTACAAGTAGCCACCACCACCCATGGACACCAGAAGAAAAGGTGCAAAAATAATGGCCGATAATTTCAAGCAGAGATTAATTGTATAATGGATACGGAACTGAGGTTGGTCAAGTGGGTTGGCAACACTGACGACCATTCTTCATCGGACTGTCTACACACGCAATTGGAGTGTTTCTGGGAACCAAACAATCTGCTTTCAACGGCAGCCAGAGCGCCACCTATAAAAAAACCGATCTATCGCCGTTCCATCAGTTTTTTTCTTTCACCTCAAGATGAATATAACTGCGCAATCGTAGAACAAGGAAAAGGGGGTTTTTACTCAGTAATTTTGCGAACTGTTTCACAGTATTTGATAATGGTTCGGTACAGGAGTATGCCTGCTTCTCGATGGATCTCGAACTCGTTTGCCGTTTTGCAACAATTTGTTATTGCCACTTTGTCGGAAATTGGATGATCGATATTGTGTAATCTCGTAGACAGCGGCCATAACATCTGATACAGTGTCCAGCCAGATACGGGACGATGAGCCGGACAGCAAAGTCAGCCAAATGCTCGTTTAGCAACATCGAGGCAGAAGTCAATACGAAGAATGGCAACAACAACATCCGCTGCTTCTGCCTTATGGCCCATAACTGTTCAACTGGACAGTGCAGCTAATTTTGTGATTAATCTATTCAATCGCCATTAGACTGTTCAAACTTGGCACGACAAAGAAAAGAGACTCGTATTATGGCATGTCGGCATTTGCTGGAGCAAAGCGGCCTCCACAAATCGGAAATTACGTCCACCATGCATAATACACTTGGTAGTCTGCCGGCCAGTTTTATCCCGGACGTGAACGAAGGCGGCCAACGGCTCATCTTCCCCAATACCGAGAGACGAGCTGGGGAGATAAAATACCGGATGGAGGGATAAAGTTTCGCACCGCACGTGTCCAGTGGTCGACAGTTGGTCACAAGATCCAGCTCAACGCTCCGCTGAGCTTGATATTAGCCATGTTCCCAGGATCCCAATAAAATGTAATTGAGTCATGAAATCTTCTTCCCTTTCCACTCCAAATAAATTCGATCTCCACAATTCAAACAAGGGTAACCCGAAAGAAGAACGAAATGCGGACCAGCAACCCGGAATCGGAAGTCTTCAGGAATGAGTTTGTTCCTCTCCGAAAATATACCGAATCTCTCTTTGCAAGTCGATCCTATAAGCTACGTCCGAATTTGTAGCGCTATTCTGCTGTTCGAATTTTCTTGAAATACTGGTTTGAAATTTTGTAATACAGAAAGTTTTGCACTGGTGCGACTCAGTGTGATCTGGACATTGCAGGGATAAGTCTCCCATATTGTGTAGAAGAGATGTCCGATATGGCATCCATTTTGCACATCATTCAATATTGCGGTTGGGATTAAACGAGTCTATGGGGATTAATCAGAAGCCTATAATAATCACGTTGTGTCCCTAAGCCGGATTTTACTTTTGCTGGACAAAGCCGGTTCTTCGCAAAGCGTTGCCTGATGTAAAGCGAGGTTAGCACCTTTGTCCACGCTTGGCTTCTGTGCCATTGGAGGAAGCTAATTCAACGATAAATATCGCTAACTGCCATCTGCGAAGTTTGACCAAGCACAGGGCTCAATCTTCACAGTTTTCACAAAATGACCACATCAATCCTTTATCGGACTTTTGAGCACAACACCATCAAGGGCTCTCATGTGTCCATTACAAACGGGTGCAATCTGCCAGAAGCCATCGCGCCTTGTGATTTAGTGCTTCCTTCAAGATGTGTAAAGACGTCCATCCGGATGGTTGGTTGCTGACGCTGACCACCACTGGGAGAACGTCAAAAGCAAAAGTGCCCTATCGAAAACCACTTGGGTTTCTAGTTGAGGTGGCCGTTTTGTTGCCAAGTGTCGGACGATGTTCGAGCAGTTCGAGACAGGACTGACTGGTGCAATCAGTACCATGAGTCGACATCCAAGAGCTGTCCAGAGGCCTTTCTTGTTCGGTGGACGTTCTTGCTACTCGCGCAGTAAAGCCAGAAAAATTTCAGGCTCCTAAATGCAAGTGTCCGATTATTTTTCCGTACTTTTCTACCTTGTTTAAAAACTAATCGTCCTGAACACCTCCGTTAGAAGCTGTGTCTTGAGACTGTCGTACGTTTATGAAGCGGCACAGGCACCAATAGCCCCTGGTTCACGTAAATATCTCGCTTTGCTACAAGTTATCAGATACTGTAACAGCCGGACACTCAACAGTCTGGAAAAACGTTTCCTGTTTGCGCACTGAAAAAGGTAGTGGTATAGGGAGCAGGCTGGTCTTCTCGTACAGCACAGCACAGCACGTCCCCCATGCAACCCTGAAGTAATGTCAAGATTTCTCCTGTGTCAATAAAGTTTTCAGGGTCAACGTTGCACTTTAGACTTTGGTTAACAATCGATACTGACTCGCTCAAGACATTCTTTGAATACTGGCTCGCGATTATGACAGTTCGATTGTGAATGTGGTCAGCGCTATTTTGTCTGCTTTTCCTGCACGTGAGCAAAGATTGATTTTACATTGCCTGCCTTCTTATCAACCTTTACCTGATGAAACGTCTCCTCGATAGCGAAGGCACGAAAGTAAAAGCTGCCTTAAAACTTGTCAAAAGGCTCTTACGCAAAGCTTTGTCCGGTTCTTCAAAAGGTGTGGACAAATGTTTTCCTTGAGTGTTACCTGCGCAAAATCTCGCTCGGCTGTGTTGACATAGCGGACCGGAAGACTCACGTCACGCATTATCAAGCCGTCATAACAATTTTGCTTGTGAGGTCGGCTGTTTGTATTTTAATGGCCGCTTTTACAAAAAACACCGGCCACCGTTTAATGGACCACAACAAGCGGCAGCGGGCTGTGGCGGCTAACCTCTCCGTCGCTCGCCGAACTTTTTTCACTATTTATACAAGTTCGTAACAGCTCGCTAGGTTTACGAATCCTTCGTAACTCAAGTGGATCACATTGTTTTCCTACCGCCTTCAAACACACCGAGGAAAATCCACAGGAAAATAGCGTGAACAGAACCGAAGACACCATGGCCAATCAAGTCTGTCAATCAAGCGCGGTAGACCGACTACTTCGAAGTCCAGCGGTCCGGAGAGACGCCGCAGTAAGGAGAGAACAAGACAGGACAACGTGGTTTATCAATCAAGTTCCTCAATCAGCTCATCCGAGTCCATCTGCGTCAGCGATCGATTTTAAATGGAGTCTGTATAGCGACCAATCGAAGGAAGGGCGACAGGCGATACGCAATGTTAATTGGCTACCAGGTGTCCGAGTTGGGCCAGTGGGTGGGGCTTGCTTGCGGTGAGTGCGGCAAGCAGTAATGGACAAAGCGCGTGAGACAGGACAAAAACACAACAGCAGTTGTGCGTTCCCATCGTTTGATCCTCAGCCCTCCGTACTGCCACTTCCTGCGGTTACAACTCTTTTCTCGCACTTTTCCCTCTCGAAAATTATTCTTGCCGACAACAGTCAGGGTGCAGATGTCGATGTGACTTTCCCAATTGACTTTCTAATCCAGGAGTGGGATATTTTTCCAGCTTAAGCCAATCTTCCCTACGTACCTTCCTCAACTTTCCATCTCTTGTTCTTCAACTCGGATCTTCCCCACGGATCATCGTGAATCTTCGCCGGATTCCATCCCTTTCTCCCCAAAGCCTGCTTTACGTAACTCCGGACGTGTCCGTTCGACAAAGCTATCCAGTCCTGGAATATCTTTCAGGAACGAATGTGAGGTAAGGCTTGAGAGCAACTATTCGTGGATAGAGTTTCTCGTTGTCTTTTCCTGGATTCCTGTATCGGACTTGAGTGACGGAGATGTGCAGCCCAGCTGTGAGGTTTTAAGATAGTAGTGTCGGGGTGGTGGATGGTCAAGTTTGAAGTTGATGGCTGGTCATGTCGTTTACGGCGAGTGAGAAAGGTAAATAGCGCACTCTTGAGGTTATTACTGACAAGTGCCTTCCTTTTCTGCAACGTTGGACGCTCTAGCTTGGCTTCCTCGCAATGTCTTCTTTCACTCGTCCTGTTTACACAATGTTTACTTGCAGATGCGCTTTCACGGCTGTTTGGTCAAGCTCAAGACCAATATCGTTAAAGCAGTATCGTCGCCTTTACCTCATGTCTTTCAGATTTCCGCGGTCAACGCATAAACCCTTGGTGGGAAAAACAGACAACTTGTCGTCGTATCCCATTTCTAGCGGTAGACGTAGAAAAAACTCGGTACTCGTCAGTGAATTCCAACAGCTACAAATTTATTTGGAACTCTAGTAATTATTTCCACGCGATTCGAACCAAATTCGGCATATTGCCAGACTCTGAATCTGAAATGAAAGCGGTTAGTGTTTTCTTCGGGTGTCCCATTACGTAAATCCACTTCAGATAATCTATCGGTGATTAAATGGGGTACTTCAGGGAGGAACACTTGATATCGCTCATACTTTTGAAGCTGGATAGGGACATGTGGAACCTTGAAGGATTGCATTCTGTGGAAGTTTCATGAGCTGTCGACCCTTACCAGCATGAAGTTCTGGAAGAATTTATGGGTTGCGTTGGACCGGAAACAATTTTCATGTGAGCGTAATGACGGCTCGTGTGTTATATTGTTTGCGTTTAGTCATTTTTCTACGGACGAACCCTTCGATAATCGATCCATTGAGTAAAGAACATTGGGGCTATTTACTTGGTGTAATATTTGCTAAATTATATTCCGTGTTTAAAATCATCATCTGTTGCGAGGATTTCCGCATGGTTTTACAGCGTCGATATTCTGTTTGTGTGGCGCACATAGAGAACAGCTTTGGACGCTGGCTGTAGGTGTTTGTGCGTATTCAGGAACCAGAGTCCTTTTCCATGTTCAAAGTATAGCCCCGATGAAGGACTTCGAACGAGGATCTGGTTCGCGACCCGTAGGTAGAACGTCAATACGACGCAATAGTAATCTCGATAAAAAGAAGCCCTAGGTAAGGCACCGGATTTGCGGATCAGTCAATGATAGCGGGCTCAAGTGAATCAAATGGATTTTCCGGCTATATTCACAGATGGAATTGTCCGTGATGCGCAGTTGTGGTTTCACGTTCGACGACTTAAACCGTTCAAATATGCTCGATTGTTTGCCCTGTGAAGGTGATATGCACCGACTGTCAGTCAAGCAAAAACCAACCTACAAATATCGAACAGCCCCTGCGTATTTTCCTTTGAGCTGAACAGTTCACGTGAAATTGCTCGTTCTTCCCCTACCATTTTTCTACGAAGTCTTCATACAATTGCCTACTTTTGAAATACTCGATAACACTCAAGCCACGTTTAGTGGAGTTCGGTATCGAAAGAAAAATTTTTTTTGGGTCCATGTTCCCGTGATTATGGATGACAAGAGGGTTTTCCGCTTTTTTTGCTTTCAAGGAAGACCATGGTCCCACCTGGACTTTTCATGGCGGTCATATGCAGACCATGGCTTGCGCCGTAACATCTATCGTCTGACATTCTTTCAAAATCTTTTTACGATGTCTAATTGAGCAATAGCGGTGCGGTCCTCTTGAAGCTTCCCTTTGTCACTGCTTGCTCATTAACATCACACAAAGCGACGACAGCAGGTTGCGGTGATCCCCCAAGCTTTGGTTTATGTAACCACTCATGTCTCCCCTTATTGTTCCTCAGAGAATGGTATGTCGTAATGGCCCAAACGATTGGTGTTTTCTTTGGCATCCCAAAGCCCTCGAAAGAAGCACAGATGAGCTCATCAGCGTGTTACTCTTTTGTGAATGAAGAAACAGCGCAAGAAGCGAAGAAATTTGTGCTGACCACACCTTGCTGTCGTCTATCCTCTTCGCCAGCCTTTTGTCTTATTCAATCGAGCAGGATTTATCGCGCTGTCTCGTCGACGGTCCCGTAGTCTTTTACTGCCGGTAAATCTATCAAGACGAGTGGAATTTATGACCATCTTGAGCCTCAATCAGCTTTGAAGAACCCTTTTATTGTCTCGCGACAGCCTGTTGTCGGTGAGCAAACAGTTCGCACGAGGTTCGTTTCTAGGGCCATCAAAATTTCGCAACAAATACCGGGAAAAGCAGGCGACAACAGTGGGAGGTCCGAAGGTTCAAAAAATCAAGCTGAGGGATGATAAGAATGAATGAAGTCATGAGGTGCTCTTTTATGGTTCGGTTGAGCGATAAAGAGTTTGAAAAAGACTGTCCATTAAAAGTTCATCCATTATGTGGGCAGCTGAATCAGCGGTTAAATCACGGGCAAATGGGCAAAGATAGGCCGGTAAGAGGCAGAAGTGCGAAGAAGAGGCCGTAAAGTTGATTGATGAGGCGGATGGACTTGAGAAGCTTTGTCAAGCCTGCGCGTTTAAAACCATTTAGCCCATCCACCATCTTCACGCTACAAATTCCTGACCGGCGCAATCTGGCAGGGATTATAATGGATGAAATAACGGGTCGTTCTCTTAGTTCTGTTCGCTACAAAATGACAGTCATTGGATATCCCTTCCACGCACCGTAGACTTTGAAGTGCGAGATAAGGTGGACATTTGTGGACGCCTTCCCTTGACAGCTGCAAAATGTTATCTGAGGGCTTTCTTTTGTCATCCTCTTTAGCATTTGATCACTTTGCCTTGTTGGCTGGGCCTTTCGCTCTTTTCCATTGTTGGTGATCTGTCAGCGGGACCGCTGGCGGGATGACCATCAAGCTGTAAGCAGGACGTATCGCTCTATGGGTTTAGCATCTAAATGAACTGTCATATCCCTCCCCTGCTAGCCATCGCACCTGGCTATCAAAAACCTTGCCAGCCTACCGTGAAATAAAGGCGCCGATCATTGCGGTAGAAAATCAGGTTGGCAAGACTCCACCATATAGAACCAAGGCGCGATCTTTTAATTCAGCATCTCTCGTAGAATATTGTCCCTGTAGATCCTCCTCCTGTTCGATAACCGGAGAAAGACTTCTCATGCAGGGCAAAACTACACTGTGGGGATCATCTTAGGGTGTGGCGAGAAAGGAAAAGCGTGTGCGGGTCCCTTCTTATTTTCCGTCGTCTGTCTTACAGTACACATGAGATGCAACTACGTCTTCGCGTCCTGCTTTATTTCAAGTCTCAGAGAAGAGCTCGACCACAATTCAGAAAAAGCTACATAGAAAATGTTAGCTTATAGTATCTCACTTGCATAGTATCTGGTTTGCATTACGAAATCACCATTGCATCTGTGTACCTTCCCTGCTCATGTCGGCACAGCTACTGCCCAGCTTCTGCCCAGCTAATGAGCCACCTGAAAGCTGCTAAGGCTGTGGTCAGTGCCGCTTGGAGTGGAGGTATTAAAACCGGGGTAATATTTATGGCGATTACCAACCGTTGAGCAGATTAGCTCCATATGATATGCCCGTATGTGTACCTGGCCTAATGGCTAAGCAGCCATCGGGCCAGCTTATCGTAATTAAAGGGCCTCACAGCGCTTCGGACATCTCCTCTATCCTTCCTCCATTACCACCACTTCAGATTTCCCCTCAATCTGCCACTTTTTACGCGGTCCAGGTACATCACAAGAGGTCATTCCTCGCTTGGCTGAGTATGAGCTGTACCCAGCTGTACATAGTGGCGCCTCTGTTCCGCCATTCGAAATACCGTAGAATAATGTTGAAATTAATCCGGCAAACAACTTACAGCCGCTAGCACAAACTCAGACTTTGAGAGTAATTTTTCGATCAAAAACTCTGCGTATAAGTTCATTCGGGAAATCGTGAAATATCCTGGGTCGGAGAAAGCAACAGGGAAACCGGTCTCGTGCGAGCAATGCTGTACTTGACCATCTGTTTTCACTTTACATAGATCACTGTCCGACTTTCGAGCGCGTAATCAATCTGCATTTCAACAAGAAGCACCACTGGTCACTGTCACTTTCACAAATCTAAATTGGGTTAAATTTCGCGGCAGTAATGAATTTCAGAAATCAAGAAGTGCGTCTGGCTACTGGTCAGTTGGGTGAAAGAAGAGGAGGGGTGTTATTGGCGTATTTCTAATTTAGTTGCATGTGGTGGAATTGGTTAGCTAGCGTGGTTTGAGTAACGTTACTCCTGTATCTGGCTTCAGTTACGCCGATGCGGAAGCCTGTGCTGTATCGTCTCGTGTTTATCTCAAGTGACGAGTGAAGCTATCGAATGTAAAATGGATGATGTTATTGACGAATATGCCCTATAGAGCTGCTTTGATTAGTTGACCCGATATGTTGACAAGACGCGCGGCGTGAAGAAGACGAGCATAGCGCATAAGCGCAATGTGTAACCCAATCAGTTCCTTTCCGCCTTTTTACCAATGCTCGAACATGTCTTTCCTCTTTACACATATCCGAGACACCGCACTCGAGCGACGATTTTCGCACGAAAGCTGACACAGATAACCCGTGAAAATAAGTCATGCTGGAGGTCGTTGTTGTGAAAGACGAGATGCCATTTTTCGCATTTTCTGACATTTTTCTACGCTTGCTCCGAGGAAGAAGAATGCGTCAATGCCACGAACGACTCTGAACCTTGGGTCAGTTTGCTCAACACAGTATAAGAGGCCCCTCGCCATGTTTGCCATACCTCTTGACGAGTATACAAGCCATAGCTAGCGATCTGCCACTTGAACGTGCTTCCGTTCCTACAATAAGATTACGCCAAGTGCCAAGTGGCGACTTTTTGGACAGGCCGCACATCACATATAAAGAAGCCAACGTGTACACAACATCTCGAGCAAAGTCCCCAGTAGCCTCTCGTCAATGCTTCGAATTGATTAATTGCCACTTTGTCATCCACCTCACCAATCTGCGGCTGACGTGTGGTAAGAGACTCGCTCGCCGTAGCACTTTTGGTGAACACAATACCTTTCTTTCAGAAAAAAAAGTCCCAAATCAGTTCTGCAAACTTTATCAGTTTTTTGTGTTACGAACGTCGAAGGCTCGATCGCCTGCTCGATAGCTTTTCAATCGAACAAGGAAGTAGTGTGTAAATTTACAGCAGATGTAGATCAGTCAATCAAGTGTGAATTTCTGAATGGCTGTAAGGAGTTAAGAAGGGGCGGATGTTTTGGGATTGAAACGTGATCGAAAATCGGGCATTCTTCGCGGTCGCCACAGTTGCATATCAACACCATTTAATCACGGTGCTACAAGGCTGTTTAAACTTTAAACATATGGTAACGAGGCGCTGGCCGACAAGTTTATAATTGCATTGTTCCACAAATAGCGGCCATCAGATCAGAATGCTTCATCAGGCGATACAAGAAGGGTCGGTCAGTAACGGAGACTGAAGGCGTCAAAAGTGAGCACGCAAGGATGATGAATTGCTTGACATGTTTGGTCGATCGACGATAACTGGAATTGGTCAAACGGGAAGAGACAGTGGCCGGCCACTGGTTATTTTCGTCAGAGCGATCCGTGCAGCGTCTTGCGCTACAAGCTTTGCATATTATCCATTTAAGTAGACAGTGGACATTATCAGATCTAAGGATGAATGCGGCCACGGGCCATTTATTATTGATTAGAGCAAGAAGGGAACGGGAAACAGTTGGCCCTTTTGACAGCTGGAAAGGAAAAGGGAAGAAGGAAACGGGATAACTTGTCAGCCTTCCTTCCTCGAAATAGGAAAATGGAAATCAGGCGCTCGCTGGTCTTCACTCAGCTGGACCAAAGACTCTTGTGGTCACTTCCCACGGGACCAGGATAAACTGAATTCGATACTGACCGGCGAACCATTCGACAGGCCGCGTGCTTCCCCTCACTCCTGTTCAGAGCTTCAATGTCTACTAAATTCGACAACATCGTAGAAAAATAATAGTTTTGATCGCGGGAATGATAAAATGGTGCATGGCGTTCCACAAGACCAAATTCTTCAGGGTCTAGTCTGTCAAACAAAGGCAACCAGGAAGTTTTTGGACTTGATCTGCTGCCAATTCGCCGGAACTTTCTCGCTCCTCAACAAGGGACAGGGGAAGACCAGACACATTAGATCCATTCTGGATGGTGCGGTACATTGGCCGGTGTAGCATCCCTCGGAGGTTTGTCTTCTGGTGACTTGGCCATCTTTGGATCCACTCCAGGACATCTGTCTTAGCCTCCGCTGTGCGGCCACAGGAGTGCGCGACCCAGGGTGCTTCCGTAAGGGATTGAGCGTCGAGGCTGGTCAATTATCGCGTCGGGGACTAGTGACTGGGCCTATTGTCGTCCTATCCACTTCCCCACCCCTAGCACCCACGCTGTGTTGCCATTATGGGAAATTGCTGACAAAAACATAGCAAACCTCATTGGAGCCTCAATGGATGAAAAGTCCGCAGCTGACCACTGAAGCTGGTAATTAACACTCCCTGTACAATTAACAGCTTTGTCAATGCACTGAATGGCAAATGCCATTGCAATATGGCGCGGAAATTGAATTCGCCAATTTACCCGTATCTAATAATATTCAGAAATATTAGCTAGAGCCAACTGCATCGCGCGGAAAAACGAACCGTAACAGTGGAAATATCCAACAAAAAATATCTGGGTTGTACTGTGTATTCGGAATTTTTTTCTTGTGCGTCGTAAATTATTGAAATTTAATTAATGAATTCGGAAGTAGCATAGTAAAGCGGGGAGGTCAGTTAGCGGAAGGCGACGCGGTCTTCTTTACGGTTTTATGGCTTGGTCGGGCCGACTATTTATCGCTTTGGCACTTGTCTGATGGACTGTATCTACGTTTATATCTGCCCGAAATGAATTTATGGCGCAGGTAATAAATCAGAAAGGGCACAAACCTGCAGAATTTTAATGCTTGTCGCAAGTGTTTTTTTCTGGTGATTTGGATGGCCGTAATAAAGGTATACGACAGGTAGATGGGCCGATCTTGCTTACCTTCTCAAACTGGGCAGCTCATCAGACGGCCTGGTCATTTCTACACCCTAGGAAAAAGCAGCGAAAAGATATACTGGCGGTAGGTTATCATAAATTAACCTTGACATTTTGCTGCAACATCGTGGTTCACGTGCATGCGAACAAATCCTCCTACGCCATATCAATCAAACCACGTGCAGAGGGTCTTAGGTTCCCAGGCAAGGGGTAGCAGACCATTAACGACGATGTGGGTTCTTTAAAAAACCTCCGTACCTTGCTTCAAATATTCAGTATTGATCAGTATTAGGACGCTACGTTTTAGCGCAGAGTAGCCCACGTGGTACAGTGTACGTCGAGTATGAAGTAGAAGGAACATGCGTATCTCTGTATCGTGCTGTACGATATTCGAGTCTGGCAGATCGGCTTTCCTATGTCCATTTCCGTGTAGCTCGAATAATAAGCGAACTGAACGGAGGAGAGAAGGAAGCCTATTCCGGTTGTCTGTCTGTCCTGTCGAGCGTGTACTCTTTGACGGAGTTATCAACTGTGCAAACTTGACCAGCAGTAGCCAGCGCTGCTCTCGCTGTCAACTCCGTCACTACCAGTTTGTCTTACTTTCTTGTTGCGAATTCTTGCTGAGATATTTCAGCGCCGTCGCTTCACCAAGCTTTTAGTCTGACTTTCGCCCTTGCATTGATGTACCGGTTTATGCTCTGCAGGAAAGGATTACCCCAACCACTGAGGAATTTTCAACGGGAGAAAAGTATAGCTGGAATTTCCTGTATCATCTTGCTTCCGGCTTAACCTTGAGCAGCTTTTGCCAGGTAAGCTCGAAATATTTTCCCAGCAGTCTTGTCTAGTGTTACCTTGCCAGATGATACAATGGAGTACTGCTCAATTTATGGATTCTAATGGATGCGAACATTATTGATTGCAAAACGGGTCCATTGTGTCTTTGCAGCCATCGAATATTCAACAAGGAATCTCTCTTTCAAGTGTGTCAATCGGAGCGAATATTTACAAACGGTGAGTCTGGCAAATCTGGTAGATAGTAATCACCAGAGATTGTTTATGCGCGCCATCCACTTTGTGAAGGTCGGCAGTTTATTCTGGTGCACTTGTTATGCAAAACTGCCGTGTTCAGCCTTGTGGTGAATAATACCCGGCCTGCCTTTTGTCAAGAGCACTTTGCATGCACTTGCAGGCGCGATCATACTTTGCTTTTTTCCGTGTAACCAAAAACCACCGTATCGAACTACTGCCACAATGCGTTTGATGGGCAAAACAAGAGTGATGTAATGCCCATTTGCTGATGCAGAAGGCAATGCTGGATAATTTTTCTGTGGAGGGCTAATCGAATAATGCATTTTAATGGAGTTATCCATGGCCATTGCGCCATCATGGTCGGGCCATATCGGCCTCATGTGTTGTGCAGGAAGTAAAATTTGCCGTAAGGGTCCTCTCTGCTTTCTTGTCGGGTCTACTTTGCATCGTTTTGTACCTCGTCGTCGATCGTTTCAGCTTTGTGCGCACCCACACAGCAAATAACGAGGGAAGAGTGTTTTCTCACAGCACACGCTTTTCTTTTTCGTGTGTTTGCGCAGGGCAACGGCAGCTTTTTTAAAAATATTATCTCCGCACAAATTGACCAGATGTGCGAGCTGACACTGTCAAACAAGTTTTGGACACTTTAGTAATGAATTCGACTGCACCACATAAAGAAAGGCTAAAGGCACTTTAGCTTCTGCAACAGCCCCTCCGCTGTTGGCCTGGTCAAGATTGAGACATTTGATAAACGTCAGAAAATGGCGACGCTCAGAAATGTGATCTGTTGAGGATATGAAGTGATCTTTCCGTTTCCCTGCTGATCGGTTAACAAACTGGTTGCCGGCCTGTCTGCCGATCAAAATGTCGCAAAATTTGTGTATGATTCCACCATAATACTGCCAGTTTGCTACTGATACGCTTGCCAACGTTTTCTTAGTAGTAGGGTGTGCCCCTACCACCGCAGGTTAACACGACGGACGCAAGTTGTAGGCTCAGCACCAACTTGCTAGTTTCTTGCGCCTGATGTCATACCAAGCTTTCTCATACCCGGGCTTTTAAAATTCCCTGTTTTCAAAACCGGTGGGTTGATCTCTGTGAAAGGAGCTGGCCTTGGGTGCAACTTTTCGAAGTCCGAATGATCGATATGGGGAAGATTTGAAGCTCATTACGAAGGTCGAGGTATCGTGATTGATCTTTCTTGGGATATTTGAGCTTTTCTCAGCGGACAGGCTACAGGAATCTCTCCAAGAGGGTGAGGAATGGTCAAGCAGGGGGAAAATGAAAACGTGAGACGTGTAGGTGCTAGCCTGCGAAATGGCTTCTTCTTCAAGTTAGATGTGGATCAGCAGACAGAAAAGGGGAAAGAGGGGGAAAGATGAGCATGTCAAAAGTGTTCGGATTGTGACATGTCGGACAAGCTCGGAAGGCACATCATGCAACGATAACAACAGCTGTCTATGCTGGGAGAACTGGAGCATGGTCACCCTGCTTCTTGACCCTCCTTGTCTTTATCCCAGACTCTGCTGCATCTGTCTTCCTTCGAACAGAGATGTATTACATTTCAAAGCGTTTGGCGTGAAATGGATGGCGAAAGTGGACATGTCGAGCAGGGGAAGGTTCCAAGACGAATGATGATAAAGACACTTGTGAATTCGACTAATTAATACAACAGCGTTGAACGAAACGAGCAGATTAGGTCTCTTGTTCATTCTACCGCTCTCATCCTTATCTCTTCTCCAGATGTTTATGAACAAGCAAAAGTTTGCGGTAATTGTCCTTTTTATTCATTCATAGCACTGTCATTTGACACACCTCTTCACTGTCCCGACCAAAACATTCTCCATTGAAGCTTCTCAGCTACCGAATTTCCCAAGCTGTTGATTGACCCCTTGGTCATTTTGAACAGGATGAACTCTTGCATGTCCTATTGCGTGACTTTGCTGTTGACGATGGTAACTGACTTTGCATCATCAGTGTGCTGAAAAGAGGCGTATGTGCGAAACGGACACAAGGACACAATCGGATATTTCGCGCATATGAAAATATGCCGGCTAGAATGTGGTTAATTGCCGATATTTCGCTGTTCACACGTCGCATGCATTCAGTGTATTCAACCCACTATTTACTAGCCGTTAGCTGAAGCCGGCCCTTCCTCCTCCTCACTCACAGTCTCACCATCAACAGCTTCCATATCACACCCACCTTTCCCCCAAGGCCAAAACAGACCTTCGTGTCAGTTACCGTCAAAAGTCTGCAAAAAATAACGCTCCCAATGGGAGGTACAACTGACAATTGAAACCGACTCAGGTGTGTTCCGCTGGCTAGAAATTAGTCTGAGACAATCGATCGATTGATCAGCTCGTTTCCCTCCACGGTGGTCATCAAGCGTGCATTTACAGCGACGTTCATTTCCTGTTTTGCCTCTTCGGTTTGGATGAGTGAAGTAAAGTCGTGTCAAGCTGGATTTGATAATCATGTCGAAAATTGTGATGAGGTGTGCATCGAGATGGAAAATTATCTTTGGGTTGAACAGAAGGTGAAATGCGGACAAAATGCCAAGGCGTGTTTCGTTTAGCCATGTTCTTCCTTCCATCGACTTTACAAACTGACACCGTATTGAAACTTGAACAGATGAAGGTTGACCAGTACAGTCTGTCAAAAGACCATTTTTGTTATTGCAGTCCAGTCGACCACAAAGCTGCCATCCTCCCCACCGTACTTTGCGTCTTTTGATAGCGGAAATTGCTTTGGCAGCTAAGGTGTAAATGCTTCGCTCTAAAACTTCCCAAACACAAGAGAACAGAAGCCGCGACGGCGTTTGAACGGCGTCACTATTGCGGATTTATTGTCCCTGGCAGCGAGGCAGAGGTCGATGGCAGCCGCTCCGGCACACGGCTCTCGACGCCGGATCCCTCTTTACCACATAAAAAGCGACATTGACAGGAAAGAGCACATGTAGCTTTTAAGGCTGGAAAAGGCACAGTTCCGAAACCAGGAAGATTAAGCAGTCTAAAAATAGAGTGAACTTTCGTTGTGGGTAGTTGTGCTTTCCGTAGGGACTTTAGAATGGGGAATGTTGATGGAAGGAGTAGCACAAGTGGGTGTTGGGCTTTTTTAGACATGTGTGGCGAAATTATTGCATTACGGAAACGGCGTTTACTTGAGTATGGAATTAGGGTCAGAATCGAGTAGCGAGAGAGCGCGGGCTGAAGAATGATGGAACGGTAGTGAGGGTATGTCGACGGCGGAGATGACGAGCGGCGTGATGGCTATATTTTTGTAACACGGTTTGCTCACTAAAAATTGTCACTCTTGAGTGCAAAAGGCATTAGGTCTGACAGGCAGCGCATCGGACCACCAAGCTTCAGAAGTCGATCGACCGGACAGGCATGCCACCATCTCTTCCTGTGACCGTTCATCATCTCGAGCTTCCACATATCGCACGACAAAATACTCGCGCGGGAAAAAATGCATCTGTCGACAAAACATGGCCGCATACTTTCGTACATATTTTGGGTTGTTTGTATGTCCGCAACATATTTCGTGTATATCACGCAAACTTGCTTCTATCGTGGATGTGCAGATCGTGCAGTATAAAGTTCCGAGTTGCACAGAGGGCGCTGCGGCAGTTGCCTCTTTTATGAACTAATTTTATCCGGGAACGCTGCGCTTTTTCGTTCTTCACGATAGTCATTACCGTGTATTGCCAAAGCTTTCATGTAACTTGAGTAAGCTATATAGCTTACTGGTGTTTTTGGAGTTTCTGTGTGGGATCTAGACGAGAGGCACTTCCGTTTTGGGATGGTTAGTATGGTTCTGACGGTTTCATTGCGAAGACTCAACATCGCCTTGACCGAAGGTGGGAGGTCGTAAAAGGTAAAGGATACTTTTTGATGCGGCGTTTACACTTTAGTGCTGTCTGCATGTGTCCGGTCATTTCCTCGGTCGCATTCTAACGGTTGATACGGCCCTCTCTCCATGTGGATACATTTTTCTTTTGTGGCCGACTGTATCTCAAGACTGCGCCATAAAGCGTGAGGGGGTCTTCTTCGCCTGGCGAAACAGCTTCAGTTTGCTCAGCTGTCGTTCTGATCGGATCAAGACAGAGCGTCTTTGAGGCAATACAGCAAGGAATAAAGGAAGGGAGATTTCACCTATTGGCATTATTAACTGCTGCCGTTTTACTCCCGCGCCTTTTTGTTCACATATGGCTGAGTTTATTCGGTCAAACGCCTGACTGAGTTGACAGAAGAAATATGGCGATTTTATGGAAAGCAGGCATTCAAGTTTTGACGGTACAAAAGTTAAACTGTCCGTTTTTGGTGGACTTGACTCCCGAAAACCAGTTACGTGGGTTTAATGGAAAAGAAATCAAAGGAGACAAGTTGATGAAGATGGCTATTGGGGAGATATCAAGTGGAAAGCCGAATGCAGGCAAGCGGCAAATTCTTCTATCGAACAGTCATTTCTGTTTTCTCGACCAATTTTCTACGGCATTCATCCGATCTAAAAGTCAATCTCTAACCCTTCTGCGCCTCGTTTTTTTTAACCCTCGCGTAAATCAGAAGTCCGCTGAGGAACTTGTTTGCTATGACCTGTTTTCCACGAAAAATGCACATCTGGCAAGAATTTGAAGGTCGAAAAATCGTAGGAAAAAAGTCCGAGACTGTTATTTTACGACAAAATAGCGCGTTCAAAATTCATCTTTGATGTCGAAATGATTTTGATGTTCACCGTAGGTGAAAATATAACGGCTGTATTCACCAGCGGTAAAACAAAGTATCGCTTGGAGGTCGTACACGGTAGGTTTTGCAATTTCCGCACATGAAAATCTATGTTTATTGTCCAAGGCATAAAAATATTTACGTAGACGGTCCGAAGCGTTCTCATCATAAATCTTCCTGCATCGAGTACACATTGCGCGACAGATAGTGCCGGAGATACGGGATGGACACATTACCGCGCATCCTCATATAAACCGTTTACCTGTATGTGTGCACAATATATCGATTTTTAGCTTTGGTCACAGTAACGCTCCGTTCCCACGATCAGTCTTTTAAAGTCTAGCTCTCTATGGAGAAATTACTGCATTTACATATCTTGCAAAGTCTAGCGCTGTGCTGTACCAGCCTGCGCAGCGGTATCTTTCTGTGCTGACGAGTGGGAAAGTATGCGTCCCATCATATCATCCTCCCTTCCACGCACGTTCTAAACATTAACCTGGCCGTACTTGGACATTCTTTCCCTGCAATTTGCCGGAAACCATTCAATGTACCGCGCATTGTCTTGTTTACTTGAATGTCGTCTTGACTGTCTCTGGTATGTCTTACAAAGTTAAACCAACGTCAGCCACTTTGAAATCCCATTCGAAGAATTCAAACTAAATACCTCTAAATAGAACTTAGCGGTAAACGTTCCAGCTATTGTCGCTCCCGCTTTGGATTCTAATTCGAAAAATTGATTGAATCACTCTATGCGGTGAATTTTTCGACGTTCGGACCGACATCGATGTGAAACCATGTTATGAACTTGGCTTTACTTTTCCTGCTCAGGGTAAACTGGCTCAAAATTTCATCATGACATATTTACGTCAAAGATTTGATGGTAACAAATTTGTATGATAATGGACCGCTGCGGCAACAGTTAAAAAGGTTGCTGGGAAAGAGAAAGGGAGATTGACAAGCGCGGAGAGGCATGACAGCTGGCTCTTCATGATGGTAGAAACGGCACTGATTAGAAGGTCCGCAGGGAACATGGCTACTGTACTTGGCTCACTTGTCAAATTAAGCTCAGAGTTTGGGGGTCCACCATATTCATCTTCAAGAGATATCAAAAGCTGGAAAAATGCTGGCGGCTATTTTCAGTGTGCACTCTTGATGACTAACTGAAATATCCTTGCAGTCAAATATTATAGATTGACAAATACCACAGATTACGTATGCAAACATGGCTGGTACTTTCTTTGATCATTTTTGAACGTCGACCGACATCCATAAATGAAGAACGCGGTACGCGGCATGTGTTGTGTTCGTTTGTGCAACAGAAAGTACAGTCATTATTTTGTGTGATCTTGCGCATGTTTGATCAAGTTATGGTTTGCCGGTAGCCGACTTGTAACCCTTAAAGTGTGGCTTCTGTTTGACGGCGATACCGCGTAATGTTGCTTGATGCTTTTTTAATGCGTTGCCTACTTTGTGTCGAAGCTAAGTCGGACACGGCACTGCCTTGGAAGATTAATGAGGCTTTGCCTGTCGTACTAGTGCGAAGAGCATGGCTTGTTAATTAATAATGCACTGAACTGACAAAAGACGGAGGCAGGTTTGTAGGTAATGATTCGATTAGTTATTGCACACATTACGGTAATGTTTTTCATAAACATCTCCTCCGTGCAAAAAGCTCGTACTCTAATACTTTTTACGAAGCACAACTGATTTTTCTGCGAGAATGTAAAGTGCAGGGTTGCCTTTCGTGTTTTGTTTCAGTAATTTCGAGGTCAAAAGTGGGGAACCTAGAAAAGCGCTGAAGCACGAATAAGTTCGTCTGTCATTTTCGGTAGCCGTAAACGTCGATAAAGGCGGCTTCTGCGCATGTTGATGTTGATCAGAGGTGTTGTTTAGGTAATGACAACGTTGGTCCGGTAAATAAATCACTATGATGTATCTCACATGTAACCCACATATTATTCAGTAGTAATTTGATATAGTGAAGCCTAAAAGAAAATTGCAGTTCACCGCCTCCACAGTCTGACTCAAATTTGTCATCGGATGGAATAAACGCAGAACGCCCCATTATATTACCTCTAATCTTCCAACCACAACTTCCGCCTTTGCGACTCTTGGCTTTCGGGCCGACATATTGTACGCAGTGTTGGTATGATCGACAAAAGAGCCTTTGGAAGTTGATTTCAAAGGTTTAATCCACGAGCTTTTGTGTGGCACTGTTTAACTTTAATAATACTTTTTGGCATATCAAAATATGGGTAAAGTGAAGAGGGAGATTGTCCGGTAGAAAAGGGGGTCAAAAGCTCTTACTCAAAGCAGCGTAAATTCTGTATATCCCCCTTTCTTCGATAACTTGGCATCTGTTGGATGGATGTTGGCTATTCATAACGTACAGGCACATAAGCTGGAACACAGCAGTATGCAAAGAGCGGATACTTAATGTGTGATCATCATGGATCGGCCAACGCCCTTTACGAGATCCATTTCATCATCGATGTACCACAGATTTTGGCCACCGGGCTCAAAAATTACATTGAATATTCATACATGACCAACCCAATTCGTGCTTCACATATTTCGATATCAATACTCACTACACTATATACTTCTCTCCAGTACTCAGATTTCTTCCTTTTCACAGTAGTCTAGAAAATTTTCTACGTTTATTTGTCGGTTCTTGGGTTCCCTGGGTAAAATAAACAAAACGTCAAAACTCGGAAATGATACTTGGCGATCTCTTCTGCTGGAATGCATGGTGTATGTTGAAAAGCACAGCGATAGCCATCAGTGGGGCAATTGATAGCCATCGTCAAGTACAGGTAGAGACAGAAAGAATTTGATTAGCGATGTTGGCTTGACCCGCGGCTACAGTTCTCTTGCTTGGGCTCGTTTGTACTGTCCATATACCTGTCGTTCAAACTGTTTCCTCTTCTGCGTTCTCGTCCTTGCTTCAAGAAAGGCTCACACCTTGACGGTGTGGGAGGGTAATGGTCATTGTTCGGGGCCGGAGGAAAATGAGGTGTCTGCCCGTCGAAACATGTCTTGGGCAGTTGATCAAGCCAGCCTTTCCGTTTGCGAGGGTTAAGCATTGTTCATACCTGGCTCCGAAGCAAGCTGGTGCCACTGGTCTAACAGCCTCCATTGTGTCCATCCTTTCTTCTCCTACCACCACCGTTTGACTGCTACTGGCAAGATCAACCAGGTATGGACTGGACAGGGAAGCGAGGGAAAAAGATCATTAACTGTACAATGTGCACCACGTATTGACTATAACGGCCACAGCTCGGAAATGTAGCGAGGAGCTGCTCCTTTCTTCCCTATGGCTCATTCTCTTACACATTGTCAGATGTGCAGACAGAACTGATCGGATACACAGTGATGTACAATCCAAGCTGTGATCGAGCGCTGTACGATCTTCTACGGTTTTAGTGCTGCTACTGTTCAGTTGTGAGTTGAACGCTGTTGGCTTCGTACAGTCAAGTGCTTGTTGTATTTTTCAGATATAATCTTCGTATGTGTGTGTGTGCTTTTGGTGAGAGTTTCGAAATTTTGGAGAAGGGGAAAGTTAGACCTTCCCGACGCTGTGGATTAGGCACTCCATCTTGTCAAAAGCGAGTGCTACTATTTCGGGGTGCTACTTGAAACACATCTCCCAAGTGGCTGGCGGGATTTTTGGAGGCTTGACTTTGCTGTGATGCATCGGCTGCATCTGTGCCTCTTATTCCGAGTGATGGATAGAAGGTACCAAAGATGGGTGTGGGAATATTAAAGGACTCTAGTGTATTTCTGTGTTGCATCCGCACCGCTCCTTCAAGACTCTATCCCCTTTACCCTGTGCACTACTTCGGCATGTCATCCATCTATGCGCGTAATGAAGCCAAATGAACACAGATGGATCCTTCTTTATAACTTCCCTTGCTTGCATAAGGTAAAGATCGTCATCTGATGCTGTATTTTCCTTAGAAAGAGTCTCAACGAACCGTAACGTTTTTCTGTTCGTTCGATGCATAAATTTGCAGGAAAAAATTGACCGGCAGCCCTCAGAAGGTCTTTCAGGTCTTTTTTTACCGAAGCAAAATTGACGGTAGAAAAAAGCGGAAAAATAATTGGCAAAAATTATCATATTGGTTAGTTTTCCTTCACGCTCTCTTTCATACTCCAGTTTTAAAGACTGAAGCATTTACAATATTCTTTCCGCATTTTGGTTTTTGTAAGCTAGTGTAATCACGATCATCAGCCAGGTGAAAGTAGGGCGCACAGCCGGTAGCATCGTAATTTGCAAGTGGGTGCTCTGCTCGTGGTGTGTACCTAAGAGTAAAAGGAGGATTCGCTTCGTGTTTCGACTAAATTTAAAACGATCCATCCCATATATTGGTTCATCTTGAATGTGGTGTCTGCACTTACTTTTATCTGTGTAGACATAGACTGCATTCCCGGGATGATGATGATGGGAGCCTCGGTCGTAATGGTGAATATGCACCCACGCGTTATCCAGTTGACACAGTGGTCAAATAGGGATACATATTGGGGGTGAGGTAATCGATTAAGTATAGTTACTTGCCGTATGTGGGTTTGCATGTCAATGTTGCCGCTGCATGGTTTGTTTTTACTGGAGGGATACACAAGCGGGAAGATGTGTGATGGAAAGCCGTTAAGTAGCGGATGTGTACCCTGTGTATAACCTCCTTTGCCTTATCAGCGACCGCCAGAAGCCCCATCATCTTAGTCACTGGAAGATTTCGGGGAGAGCAAATGGGGATTGTCAGGTCGCATATGCTTGTGTAAATAATGCCGTGTGTGGCCTTAATGTCCAGGCAAGCGGCAGAAAGTGTATCAGGAGGGAAGAAAGGGGAAGACGAGGCAAGATAGATGTGCGATGGGCGCTCTGTGCTGATCAATCGCCGGGATTTTAGTCACGGATCACTGCGCGTTTTCCACTTGGCGAAACGCGCGGTGCAGTTTTATGCCACCGTTGCGTGCTCATGATTTGTATCGACCAAGGAGGAGAACCCGCAATTTCTTATTTTATTTTTTTATCTTGAGTGTGTGGATTTTGGCTTGTTTTATATGGAGTAAGTTTGGGGTGAAATGGTTTGTTCATCAGCTGGGTACACGACGGGCATCGATGGTGCGTCAATGGTAATCTGCAAGAGGACGCGGAAGGAGATGGGAGACCTTGTTTGAACAGACTAATCAGGAAGATTCTCCATCCTGTGTACTTCATTGGATTTCAAGCCTGTTTCAAGTACTTGCATATTCAATAGTGCGTTTCCTAACCATTAACCCATTTGCTCGTGCACTTGCTGGTAATGTCATTTGGTCCTGTTGTCGCTTCCTAGTTCGGACTTTCGAAAAACAAATTCCCTCAAATACTTTTGCGGACTAATTCATCGTCTTATCCACGCGCTGAATTTCCACTCTGTGTGTAAGCAAAAGCTCGCAGCAATCTATTTTCTGCGGTTTTTCGGTGAAATGGAGCTCTCGTATGTTCCGCTTCATGTTCAGCATTGTATCGATTGAGGGTCTTTGAAAGCTCTTTGTGAAAGAAACTCTTCGGGTTGACTGGCTTTTTGCCTGCTTTGACAAGTCAAATCTTCCTCAAAGCCAGTCACAAGGTTACAACAAATTTGCGTGATGGGACTTGGATGGGATGAGTGGCTGCTCCTTGCGGGCTCCGTCGCTCAAATTACAGTGATTCATGCGTCGTAAAGACCACCGCTGAACGTCCGTAATGGCGGCGCGCTATTGCAACTTTATTATTTGATTATCAAAGCCTAATTTCTCCTATAAAACTGCCCACCGATCTTCCTATCCAGCTTGTTGTACCACTCTTGGACAGATACTCAGTCCGCTAAAACCAAAATTTCGCGGCCAACTATCCCCCAACCTACCGGTGAACACTTGAACAAATCGCACGTGGGTAAACGAACTGAACCAGACCGTTTTTTATTGTACAGCAGATGGCAAGAGTTGTGCGCCACTTGGGGAAGCAGTCTACCTTGCGCCATTTACACATTTTGCAGATGAACGAAAACCCTACTGTTCCTCTCCGCATGATTGTCTTCGGTTAAAATGTTTGCCGGTTAACCAATAAATGTTTTGTTATCAAACTAAAGCTGCCGTCACATCACGTTACTGAAAGTTCTATTGTTGACAATGATATCATTATGTCCGCCATGCATCACAATGTGCTCAGGGCATGTCGCGGCCTCGACCGCGCGTCGGAAGAGCCGCTGATCGGTCCTCGGTTTGTCTTGGATTGCTGGCCTGTCTTCGAGCCTGATGTGTGTATCGCGCGCTAAATAATTGACAAGTCACACATGTGTCTTATCTCACCATTGGTCTTGTTTCATGATAAAATTCCCTCCACGATGGAGTAATTAATAAATGCCAATAGATGCGACAGAGACCATCGGACTAATTAATCTTCATTCTTGCAGGCCGCGCTGCCATCCTTCCGACGGTGTTGATGTCGCTTCGACCACTGGTCAAGCCATGGCTCTTCCGCTGGTGACGGACCAATTCATCTGAAGAAGATTAATCGCCCCCACGACAGCCTTCGTGCCGATCTCGGACCAAAGACAAGATGAACATGTCCTGTCGAGCTTCACTGCGCACATCTGGAAGATATTCCGGAATGTTCAGCGCCCTTCTGATATGCCTTTCTGTGATAACCAGTAAGCTCGGATTTCCGCTACAAAATTTGTTCTATCAAAATAATGGTTTATCACCATCTGCCAAATCAAAAATCAATGCATCAATGCATATCATGAGGCAGGAGTAGTCAATTTTTCAGTCACATTGATCGTTTTATACTTCGAAAGGTTTCAAACGAGATGGCCGAAGTAACACCTGTTATTCCTACAGGTTGTTACGCTCAGTCGACGAGGGTGGATTACCCATATGCCTGTCCCGAAGAATGTCAGTGTCAGACGACGATGCGAAACGGTGTCTTCGTCGAATGCGCACTCTTGTCCATCGGCGTGTGGTCGGACTTCCGGGCAATCCAAAGCAACTTCACCCAAGGCCTACTCATCCAGTGTGACGCCCGTCATCTGGACAGCAAGTTGCTCGAAGGAACCTTTGCTCATCTCGCCGAACTCGAGAAGCTCTCCCTGGTCGACTGTGCCTTCACCAAAGTACCCAAAGATGCCTTCCGTGGACTGAAGAGCCTCAAATTTCTGACGATCTCCACAAGAGCCAGCGGTAATGTCCTTCAGTTGGAAGAAGGTGCGCTGAAGCCGTTGGAGCAGTTGGAGGTACTGGACCTTCAACGGTCAAATATGCAGAGACTACCGGCCAACGAGCTGTGCGGACTGAAGAACCTGAAGACCCTGCATCTTGAAGACAACGCGTTGGGTAATTTGGCCAGTTTGGGTACCAGCAGTGGGTGTCTGCAGAGCCTGCAGGCCGCTCATCTTGACGGTAATGCCATCGCTGCGTTGGGCTATGGAGATGTCAGTCAATTCTTGGGTCGAAATTTGACACGGTTGTCTATCACTCGGAATAAAATCAACAGGTATGATAAACCTTCCTCATTAATCTTGCAGTTATTAAATCATCACATTTTCTTCACCGGTCAGACTATCGGTTTTTTTTATAATATTGAATATCGTGCACGTTTAACCGTCGTAAAATGACACGATTAGCCATTAACCCGTTTTCATTTGGGTGTAGTTTGAGCAACAACGCTTTCGAGAAGATGGACAAGCTGACCGAATTGGACCTGTCCGAAAACGTCCTGGAGTCCATACCGGAAGAGCTGTGGCGGCAAGAGAGCAAGCTGGAGAAGCTAAGCCTGACCGGAAACGAGCTGAAATCCATCCCGGTGAACACCTTCGTCCTGTTGGGCCAGCTGCGTCACTTGAACCTCTCTCACAACGGTCTGACTAATCAGTGGATCAACGGCGAGCTCCTCCGCAACAACCCCAAGATCGAGGTGCTGGACGTCTCGCAGAACCAGCTGACCCACATTGACCGCTCCCTCCTCCATAATCTTCTCAACTTGAACGAGCTCGATCTGCAACAGAACAGAATCGAGTGGATCGAACCGACGGCTTTCGATAGGCAGCAGAAGCTGGAGACTCTGGACTTGTCCCAGAATCTACTTCCGAGTTTGGAGGAAGGTGCTTTCAGTGGCTTGTACGTCCTCAACAGGCTCAACATGTCCACTAATCAGCTCAAGACCGTCAGTGACAGCCTCTTGGCCCAGTCAAAGAAGCTGACCGGCCTGGATCTATCCAACAACCAGATCAACCAGCTCAGCGCGACTACCTTAGTGGGAGTTCGAGGTCTTCAGGAGCTGCGACTTGGCAAAAATCAGCTTGGTAAGAAACACTTATGGATGAGCCAGAATTTTGCCTACGGAAATAAAATGCGAAATAAATTTGTATCATTCATTTTCACCGATATATTCAGACGTATCTTGTCGGTTTTAAATTCTGAATCATCGGGAAGAATAGGCATTAATGGATTTCCTTCTTGCAGTCATTTTACCAGCACCGCTGTTGCGTCATCTGAGCGACCTATCGATCTTGGACCTGTCAGAAAATCGACTTCGCTCCCTTGAACCTGACACGCTAGTGAACAAGCCTAACCTGAAAGTGCTCATCCTCTCCAACAACGACCTTGCCGAGCTCCGCGAGGACGTCTTTGAGCGCTCCTTTCTCCGTCTGGAAGACATCCAGCTGGACGGCAACGTGCTGCAGACCATCGGCAACTGGACCGCCGCTCGCTTCACCAACCTCCTGCGCCTCAACATTTCCAACAATCAAATTAGCCAATTACGGCTGGCTGATTTGCCCGCCTCATTACAGCTGCTTGATGGCCATTCCAATGCCATTGTGGAGCTGATTGCCGCCGGCAGCGAAAGCCTGCAGTTGCGTCATCTGGATCTCTCCAGTAACCAACTGACACGGCTTGGCCCAAAAGACCTTCCGGCTTCCTTGCAAGTCCTCGACTTGGCTGACAACAACATTGAGACTATCGAGCGCAATACATTCAGCAACAAGCCTCGACTGATGTCTGTTAACCTCACAAGGAACAAACTACATAGCCTGGAAGACAGTTCCCTCAAGATTAACTCGTTCAGCGCAGCGGAAAAACTTCCCGATTTCCACTTGAGCAGAAATCCGTTTCTTTGTGATTGCCAAATGGTTTTCCTCAAAAAGGTACAATTTCAAAACCTGCATCTGAGACCAAAATTTACACAAACTAAATATCATTGACCGTGGCAGTCGCGATGATATTTAGCTGAAAATACCATCGCCGGAAAACAAAAGAAACCGAATAAAGAATTTCGGTATCTCTGCGACGATAATTCATGCTGTCTTGTTTCCACAGGTCACCAGCGAAAATTCCCTGCGCTGGTTTCCTCGCATCGTCGACCTGGATACGCTTGAATGCCGCGACATGCGAGCCAAGTCCACTGGTCGCCTTCTTGACGTCCCCGACGAGTCCTTCCTGTGCACCTACGAAGAGCAATGCTCCTCCGTCTGCCACTGCTGTGACTTCGGCGCCTGTGACTGCAAGATGACCTGTCCCGACAACTGTACCTGCTACCACAACCGCAACTGGGATCGAAACATCATCGACTGCAGTGCCGAATCCCTGACGACCATCCCCATCATGCTGCCCATGGAAGCCTCCGATGTATACCTGGACGGCAATCGCCTTCCCAGTCTGCCAGAGTACGCGCTGATCGGAAGGACCAAGATGACGTCGCTGTACCTCAACAACAGCCAGATCCAGCGGATCGATAACCATACTTTCAATGGCCTGTCACAACTGCGAAACCTCCATCTACATCACAACCAGATTACGATACTGAGAGGCGGAGAGTTCTCGCAGTTGGTCTCGCTGGAAGTGCTGGACCTCTCGTGGAACGATATCCATTCTATCCATGAACACACGTTCCTTACTTTGACCAAACTTCGCGTGAGTTTTTAAAACTGCACTGGTTGATAAGTAATACGTCAGTCGGTATCGATCGGAAGCTGGAAAACTAACCTCATTAATCTTTTTTCCAGGTGTTGAATCTGGCCGGGAACCAGCTCGATTCTCTCATCACATTACCACTTCCTCCTGCGCCAACCGTATCGTCTCTTCAGCTTTTCCTGGCCAACAACGTCTGGGAATGCTGGTGCAATGAAGAACGGGAGTTGGGTCTGACCGAATGGCTGGTCCGCTTCACTGCCCGTATCCAAGACATCCACCACATGCACTGCTACGACCGGAGCCAGTATCCTGCCCTTTTGCGCGACATGAAGCGACCTCGCGAACGCTGCTCATCACTCGACGCTCAAAATACCCAAAGCAGCCAGTTCCCCGTCGTGTCAGAGTCGGCACCCGAGTCCTTCATGGTGGTGGTCGGTATCGTCCTGGGCTGTGTTTGCTTCCTGGTCATCGTGCTGGTCGCATTTGTCCTCCGATACCGGTACGAAATCCAAGTTAGGCTGTACTCCCGCTTCAGGTTACGGCTGTGTTCGTCAATGGAGACCGAAGACGAAGAGAGTGAATACGGGTACGAGAAGATCTGTGATGCCTTCATCTCGTACAGCGATCTGGACGAGCATCTCGTCCTGGGTGAACTGGCTCCTCGACTGGAGTTTGGCTCGCCAAAGTACAAGCTTTTCCTTCACTACCGCGATCATCCACTGGGTATGCGGACTCCTGAGTCAATCATCCAAGGTGTACAGCTGAGTAAAAGGACCATCCTCGTCCTGTCAGAAAACTACTTGAAGCGCGAATGGGCCAAGTTGGACTTCAAGACAGCGCACCAGCAGGTCTTCAAGGACAAGAAGAACAAGATCATCATTGTCCTGCTGGGGGACATTCAGATGAAGGACTTGGATGTTGACCTACGCATCTACCTGAAGCAGAACCCATGTTTACAGTGGGGTGAAAAGCTGTTCTGGAAGAAGCTATATTATGCGCTCCCAGACCCGGAACCCATCTTGGAGAGCCATTATTCGCACACGCTTTCTTCTGTCCGTAACGGGCATATCTATAGCTACCCTATTACTGATTTATAACTGGATTTTGTACAATAAACCTTGTCTTGCTCAGTACGGCGAGGAGAGCATGATGTCTCTCGTTGCCTTTTGTTTCTTGGGATGTGCTAAATTCTGTATACCATTCACGAAGGTAGAGAATTTTTTTACGGCATTTCCGTGTTGTAAATGTCTAAGCGAATATCTTGATGCTGGTGCTCGAAGTATTCGAGTTCCCTACGGTGGGTGGTATTATCTACTTCATCTACGAGGGAAAGGCTGTAAACTTAGCCGCCCCATACCGGGGCTGTAAAGTTAACCACCGCTGTGGTATGTGCTAGCGCACATGCAGTGCTATAGCCTTAAGTTGCGGCATTGCCGATACCGCTTTTTCAAGCTGTGGTATAGTGGATACCGTTCCTGCAGACTACATCTCTAGAACTGGACTATCCGTCTCAAAACAGCACATCAGGGCGTCATAAAGCATCTAACACGTTAGTCACTACAACGCCAGATTTCGACGAAGAAGTACTCAGGTAATCTAAAAGGTAAGACAACAGAACCCGCACTCGATTTACAGTTGGAAAGCTAAAGCGTTTTCGGCTTCTTCGCAGCACGCGTCCGTCTGGTTAGAGCACTCTGCGCCGCTTCTTCGGGAACTTCGGCAGGTTCATGGCTCGCTGAGATTTTTCGCTTTACTGAACGAGACTTCCCGAGCGGCGCAATCTGATAAAGGTGAAAATCAGAAACGAATAATTCCGATGACTGGGAGTCCATGCGACCGCTGCTTCCCAAAACCCGACACATAACGCAGACGGAGTTTCGCCTGTTCGTCGTCGTCAGTCTCCTCCTGTTGATCAGAATCGTCCTCTTGTCTCATCGGTAAACTGTTGTCAAATGCAAGACAGCTGGTACGGATAAGCGCGTCAAACCAGTGCATGGAAATTTCCCAGGACCACCCACTTGCAGTTACAGGTTGCTTCCGTCAGCAGTGACGTAATATTAACCGTTTTACTAGTGCCGTGAACAAGAGCCCAGAGGTCTCGTTTAGCCGGGAAGGTAGTATGAAGACTGGGTTGGGATCCACAAATACTGAATCGTGCAGATCAAGCACCACGCATTCAACGACATGTGGAATTTTGACGTCGCCCATCATCAGGACAACGTGTGGTGAAAATTCGGTATCGGTCGACACCACGAAATGCAGGCACATATTGGGATGCTGAGAAATTAGTCTTGTTAATTTATTTTTGCAAAGAGGTTCTGACGTTACAGGAACATTAACCCGGGCGACAGTCCATTCGTGCCTGTTTCGATATCAAACGTGTCAACGTGTGTTAACTTGTTTCCTGTTATGTTTGTCGCTCCCGCCCTCGTTTCGTCAGTCCACGCGTGAAAGAAACGAAATTATGTCGAGAAACCTAACACTCCACTTCATCTGTGAAACACTTCGAAATTTGCCTGGCATACATCGTCCGAACACGAGCGAGATACCGCGGAATGAAAGTGATGTGGCTATACGAAACGGAGGGGTCATTGTAACGGGCATTACTGGGACAGGTCATGATCGTATCGCTATACTCCGTGGAAGTTAGTTTCTAAAGCTATAATTACGTAAAGTGATGGTTAAATGCGTCTTGCGCCACGTACCTGGGCAATGGAGTCAGCACACCTGAAGGTAGGTAAGGTCGTCGGATCGTCTTCTTGGGAAAATCTGGAGTTTGGTTTGTACAGCCCGTTCGGGCCAACTTGCTACCACCCAGAGAATCAAGCCGCTGGTGACTGGGTTATTGCCAAACCGTGGAACTAATTTCCCTAGATTCAACAATCTCTTTGCTACCACGAAGAAAATCATCGGTTAGAAATCCAATAACACGGAGTCCAAATCGACAAGAACATAATGGGCGAGAAAAGAGGAAAAAACAAAAACTTTCGCGCTTTTCAGGGCCGTTTTCCAGAATTCGTTTTTCAGTTTCCCGTGAGGTTCTGTGGTGTCTTTGCTAAGTACAGTTAGAAAAGGGACCTGGCCACCGGAAGACACTTTGACGGCATGGATCCGCCGCTCAGGACAAGAGCTTTAATTTTTCCCGCAGGAGTAGGTTCCCCGGCAAAATGGTCGAATTTGACAGTTTTAATTCATTTGCCGAATTAGCTTGGCAGTTGTACGATGCTTTTCGATCTTTTATAGCAGTCCGGATGGTCTTGTATACGGTGAGATCAAAACTGGGCTTGACACTCCAACACAGAATTTTAGAGACGACGTTTCGATCAAGAACAGAGGTCTTCCCCACCGGAAGTCATACTGATCGACTTTTCCGAACTATCTCTCCACCCTTATGAATGCACTATCTCTCAATTAAAAGACCTTGAAATTTTGTATATAAAACACAAGGGAATGGGTGAAAAAGGCACAAACCGAATTTCTGAAGCACGTCGTTTCAAGTGGTAGCAAGTTGGCCCGAACTGGCTGTATATGTATACGTCTTCAACCATGAACACGAATGTGTTAGTGGAGAAAGTATCACCTGGTCATGTAATCGAACATTGTACAGTCCACGCGTCATGTAATCGAACATTGTACAGTCCGGTCGCTCGAAATCTGGACAAAATTTTCCAGTTTCAATTTGAGGCTTGCCATACATTCACCACACCTCATACTAAGCCAAGGCCCGATATTACATAACACACACATTACACCGTGCTTTGACTCGTGTAATCAACTAATCAATGCACAGATAACCGGCTGTGTGGGCATGGTGAGCAGTACGGTTAACTTCGTATGGTTTTCCTCTGTTGAGATCGAAAAGTTTCGTCCAGATTTCGAGCGACTGGACTGTATCTGTTCATGAAAGGTGGAAGGATCGCGTAAGTATAACTCTTCTCGACGACTGGGACATCAACTTCATCAGCACGGAAAGTATCGGTCATTGTTATTGCCGTTGAAAATTCTATGACATTATCTGCACAATGCGTCGGATAGCTCCACTGGGTAGGACAAACGTAAGAGATGGTGTAAGGTCAAGAAGACAAGACTCAAATCCATTACTGTAAATATTCGCTGCGTCCGCGCAGTACGTCGTCGTACAAGTGAAGTACAGCCCCGGTCCGGTTTCACGGATTGCGCAACTCCCTACGGGGGTGCATCGCCACGTACGTGTACGTACTGTGTGGACGCAGCGAATATTTACAGTATATGAATACAGTCATAACTCTCACTTGTACAATAAGTCACAGTAGCGAACTTTAGCAGGCTGAAATGAGTTGGTAGATTTGTATTTGCCAGCAGCCAGAAGTATACGCGGTCATAGTGTCACGTGACACCTTGATGTAAATTGGGTGCTTCCGTTCTTTCCTACGGTTACTCCAGTCTCCGAATGTCAGTTCGAAGTCGTATATACACTCGGCTAAGCCGTCGCCCGGCGGCGTTTTGTAACAGTCAAATTTAACAATATATATAACGTTTGTGCTTGCTGGTGTTGCAGAATGTCCATAGAGTACGTACACTTGCAGCGAGAGAACACGCGACTGGAGACAGAGTTGGCTTAATGTCAGGATAAGCTGCGCAAGCTGGACAAGTTCTACAAGAACCGCCCTGACCCGCCTTCGCTAAAGCGAGTCCAGACAGAGGCGGAAGTGAGAATGAGGGCAGGTGAGCCACTGGAATACATCTTAGCACATGTTTTTCGTCTGTGACTGTGTACGGCGGAGGTGACCATAGCCTCTGACCGAGACCAAGACACAAAAACAAGGCATTGTCTTGGACATCATCGTGTCTAGGGTGTACGGCGGCAGCGCCATAAGGCCAAAACACTAGAATTCGCACTGGTGCCGGATATCGGTACATCACCAATTCAAAGTCATGTGCTTACAATGATTATCCTCAGCATCCTGGCGTTGTTTCACACTTGCTTCGTACCAAAATGTAGAGAATTGGTTTCTCTATCGTTTAGTACTCAGCAGATCACGAGAAAACGTTTCTGCAGGATCTAAAGTTAAGTACGGCTAAAGGGGTGGAAAGCATCCGCTGAGTGACGTCGCTCAATGAAGCGGCATAGTCTCGGCTGCGGAACGGGACAATGCCGATTTTCTCAAGATTTCACCCCCTCTTGCCGTTTTTAATTCCAGATGATATAGATGAGTTTTTCTATTATCTGCTAGGTACCAAATGATAGAGAGATGACTTCCCTACATTTTGATACCAAGCAGGTACAAAACAGAACGCCAGGAAGCTAAGGACGACCATCCAAAGTACACGACGCTAAATTGATCATTTATCGTCGTGACCACAACCTTAACATTAAATTAGCGTCGTTTTGGTCACCTCAAAGAACTTTTAGTGTCTTGGTCAGGACTTAGTGACATCGTCACCTCACCGTACACGATCTGTTTTCTGTCGCCCTCTCATATTGCGAGTCCTCGGGAATATGACCAGTTCGGGTTCGAGCTCGAAATGCTCTGATAGGCGGATAATTTGCAGAAAAAAATTTCCAGACAGACAGGTAATACCCAAATCAACACATGCGGCACTTTCGACTATATTGCGATGCCCTTAAAGACGGCTCGCTCACTTCTGTTTTTTATCGTAGTGTGGGAGATTGAGCCACGGAGCTTCGCGCTCATCAACTGCTCGGATGTCCAGGCCAGTGTGGCGAAGGGGAACCAGCTGGCGGGCTACAAGGCTAGCTGCGCCGGTCCTTCTTTCCGTCCACCGCCTAATGGCTCGGCTGAGCACAAGAAGCTCCGGCTGGACCAACAGACGGTGGACATTGGCGCCAAGATCGCGGCACAAGACGCTCGGCTTGCCGAAGCCCTCAAGCGTCGCGACGACGCTCTGGCTAAATTGACCAACGCCCACGAGCCGGTCTGCCGTGGCGAATTTGAAGAGTTCTGCCCGGCGTGGATGGAGGCTCGCAAAGGCTGTCCCAAACTAATGTGCTTCCAGTCTAATGGGGAGTGCTTGGCCGCTGCCATTGGCGAAGGCCACGGAAGACCTCGACGAGCTGCCGCCGTGGGTGGACCCTGGCGAGAAGCTTCCGGCGAACCTTGTCGACATGGCGCTGGAAGCAGTGGTAGACCTGCCTAACATCCCCACACTAACATCTAATGTGCCGCTTCCACCACTGAGCACGTCAAGCACTCAACCTCCGCCACCCCCATCATTCCAGAAGCAGCTTCCAGCGGTACCGGTACCATTCGTGGCCCAGCCACTCCCTCCGCCACGTGCTTGCCACGAGATGCTTTTTGCGGTCATCTTCAAGGTAAGATTATATCTGCCACTCTTGTTACAATGTGTCGGCCCCTTGTACCGAATGATTCTAGGAAAACATCGATACCAATGCGATCCTGCTCTCCGCGGCGCACACCTCCATCCCATACAAGCGTTTCTGATGATCAAATCGGTGGAAGTGACATGCATTTCTTGCAGGAACTGGATTGCGCCGACGAAGCTCGAAGAATACTGGGGTAAGCAGCTTTGGAAAGATATGAGCTACGAAGACATTTGCCCAGATGTCAAACACTGGAGCTTAATGTTTAAAATCTGGCTGGAGAATGGACGGGCGATGTGGTTGATGGTTGACGAGACGACAGAACACCGTGCCATGCAACCTCGCCAGTGTTGCTCCGATCATTACAATTGATAATTGAAAATGACCAAAAACGACCTTTTTTGAATTCCAATCTGACAATCAGAATTGAGAATTCCAGGCTCGACAGTTCCAATATTAATTAGAATTGCAATTAGAATTCCAAAAATAAAAGTTATTTTAATTGATAATCGGAATACTGACAATAGTAATTCGAATTACTGAACTCGCGCCAGCAGCGCGGGAAAACGCACGTGGGTGTACTTAGTTTTGGACTTTCTACATGATTTGGTGCTTGATTGGGTGAATATGTGTGCTTATGTACATGTCGCACGAGGCAGTACGGCACGATGCTTACTGTATTGGTTTGCGAACCACGCGCGGCGGATCGATGTGCGCGCGAAGTTTAACCCCGGTCCTGATGTTTTTCCTCACCATTAATCGGAGTTCAACTCACGACAGCAATTGAAATTATTTCAATTGGTGTGGTTCATTTTTTAGATTTGAATATCCATAAACCCCCGAAGGATTGTTTCGCGCGTATAATGACGTACGCGCAGTGCTTCAGGAAACGTTACAATATCTGTTTTCATCAGCGCATCCGTGTTCAGTGCCACGAGTATAACAAATCTTGAGCTAAATTAAACATTCATCAGCCATCGGTCGCTCATGGAACGACAGGCTTAAGTTGCTTCAAAACGCCGTGTTTTATGGATATTCAAATCTAAAAAATGAATCAAAACCAATTGAAATAATTTCAGTTGCTGTCGTGAGTTGAATTCCGATTAATTGTAATTGCTAGTTCAGCTGAGCTGAGCCTGACATAACTGAAACTGTTGCCGCCGAGGTATTCCGATTGATCGTAATTGCAATTTGAATAGAAAAAGTCATATTGGAGCAACACTGACCTCGCTTCCAATTCAGACGATGAACAAGGAGTGTGGAACGTTCGTTGAGCGCACTGGAGTTAAGCTGGGAGACGTCACAATCGTTCCTTCCGATATCGTCGCTCTGGCTCGCTCGAACATTCTGAATGGAACCCCGTACAATGTGATGACCAGTAACTGTCAAGTATGGATGAGAACTTCCATCGATATGATCAACTCGTTCCTGGGAAAGAGTTTGCTCGAGGCAACGAAGAAGAGTCGCTGGGCACGCTGGATCGCCCGGATGATATGAAGACTTACATGGAAATGTTGGAGAGTGGATACAAAGAGTTCGCCAAGTTCGTTCAGTTGTCTTCGGGATCATGCGGCAGCAAGAAGAATCCGAAACACGAGCTAGTGCTCACGAACACCTGAACATACTGTGCCATCACGTTGTCCGCTCACTATACACGTCCGCTGCAGGCGCGTCCCATAGGCAAATATTTGCCGTAAAAATTTTCTGTCGTGAAAAGGATGCGAACTTTGGACCTGACGTCATGACCCGAGTCGTCGGCTCCGGTCGGTGAAAACAGCTTGACCCGGTACCTGCATAAACCGCGCAGAAAGAAGTTTTCATTCAAAAATAGCAGGAAGCGAGTCTGACGTGACAGACCAACGCCATAGCGACCATACTATTAGTTAAGAGCATCCGAGAACTTTTCGCCATACTTGGTGGACAAATACCTCGAACTCAGGGGTTTTTCGTCGACCAAATACGGCAAAAAGTGCTCAGATGATCTGATCTAACTGCCTGGTGTTAGTCTGTCTGCGCCCGACTCACTCCCTGCTATTTTTGAGTGAGAACTTTTTCGGCGCGGTTTATGCAGGTACCGGGTCGAGCTGGTTTTAGTGACCGGAGCCGACGACTCGGGTCATGACGTGAGGTCAACAGTTCGCATCCTTTTTACGACAGAAAATTTTCACGACAGGAATTAGCCTATGGGACGCGCCTGCGAACCGTTTCCGGTAAAACGGTATCTTACTACGTATTTGAAAGAGGGAGAACTGCTAGCCCAATCTCTTTCGCTGCTCTTTCCGCGTTCGCACACATATCTATCAGAGTAAATTTTTTCTCACGAGCGGTAATATCAGTGCCTTGGCCAGGTAATTGTTTTATATGGGTACAGAAGTACGATAACGCAGTAGTGCAGGGTTCGATCGTTCTTGTGACCCTGACGGCTACTTTTAGGCTCCCCAAATATCTTCATAATCGAATTGAAATTTCATGGCTTCCTCTAAAAAAAAGTAGAAAAGGTAAGCCCCTAATGAATGAACTGCTGCTCCAAACCCTCGCAAGTCCAGCGCGGTAATGCAGCTTATTCCCGCTTCCTTGTTTCCAGAATCGAACCTACAAAGTAATACGGTACGAGGAGGGAAACCCAGCTTTTCTAACGAGCGTACTTTGCTAGGTCAAATTCTGCAGGTTGCGCGGTCCTGTGTCTTGTTCAGCTGATAACCTGCTATCGACATAAGGACCGAGCAAGAGATAGCAAAGTTTTGGCTGTTCCGATTGAATGATAGTAACCGTCAGTTTGCTCCTACCACGCAGACAGTTTATTTCTACTGTCGGCGTCACATACGACTGAACCACTATGCAAAGTTGCCAACAATTCGCTCGGAAGTTAGCAAAGTTTTAGCTGTTCCGATTTCGAATAGAACCCAGCCGTGAAGCTGTAGTGACGCTGCCTCACAAGTGCTCGATTTCCATTTAGCATGGCACATATGCGGTTAACTGAATCGACTGATCTTTGCTACCGTACGCCCTCTGCAGAAAGTGCTCTCCCTATTACCGGCAGTCATTTTCAAACAACCTTCCTTCCGGATTTATTTCCGCTACGAGCTGTTGCTTATTTCCGAACCAAGCTGGTCCAGATTCAGGAAAAGTGTTGAGATAAATTTTAAAAAAATTTGACAATTTCTGGCTGGAAGACTATTCAGAAAGTCGTCAGTTAGAAAACTAGTCGCTAGTTTGGCGAGTTAGAACAGTTAGGCCTTGCTCCTCGTACGCTAAACGCTGTCACTGCGGAAAAGGCGCAGGTCGCCGTAGGTCAGGAATTCAAACGCTTGACGTTAGGCACTCAATGATGAACTCACTTTTCGATGAGCTTTTCTGCCAGGAGGACGTAGTTGTGATGAGTAGGATCCACTTGACCTAAGAGTTCTGCCAGATTGGCCAACTGGTCTTCGGTCAGCGGACGAGCATTGCGAATCGCAAAGTGGGCTGTGGCAGGGTTGAGTTCAGTGTTGTTCAGGCCTCCCATGGGTAATGCTTGACCAGACGCCAGTTCCTTTTCCGAGTACGCGAAGGTGTCTTTTTCCAAAATTTGTAGCGGGTGCCCTTTGTGACGGATGAAAGTCATGGTTGCGTTGTACTCTTCCTCCGTTTCGTACGGAAAAATTTCGGTGGGGCTGAAGCCAGCTCGAGAAACCACCTAATGCATCTAATATCGCGAATCGAACTTCGCCTTGGCATAGACCACTTTACTGATCAGCTCATCTCCTGGCCTTCCACCAACGTCGGCAGCTGCGAAGGTTGCTTTCTGGGCAGTTTAGCACCATTCTTAAGTTCATCCAAGTCCATAGAGCCTATAAACTTCCTCGCATCGAAGAAATCCATTTCTTCACTGAACTGCTGGTTGGCAAATCAGCTCGTTTAACGCAGTGCAGCTGCAAGATTTGATGTTGTAGGAGATAACTGCTCGTACGAGGTTGAAGATGGCTTCGATTTCGAAAGAACAAACGCTCGTCAGTTACCCGGAGCCCATCCCGTTTACCATCGGCCTGGCCATTCCGAACTTCTCATTCCGCAGAACGTCTATCACAGCAATCCATTTTGATAAGGCCATCATGCGTAAGTCTTCTTGGAATCTCCGCGTCCATCCAGTCGAGCACGTGATGATCGGTGACCAGGAAGCCCGTTCTGCGACGGAGTTCTCATCTACCACAAATTCCTGGATTTCTGCCCCGACTATCTGGTCAAGTTCCGCATCGAATAAACTCGATCGTCTTCCAACCTCCTTGACATCTCGACAAGAAGTCGAAATAATTTTGTGCTTTTGATTTTAGGGTCATGGATCCGGTGACTGACGATACCGGAAGTAATTTTTCACGAGAGGGCGAATTGGTCGTCAATAAAGACCGTAAATGCACTGTCTGGGGGAAACGATCGTTGATCTAACACTCCGCGATCTGGGGACTGTCACCTTCGCTGTACCTACCGCAAGACCCGAAAAGTTAGTTCTCCGTCTGGAGCTACGCATCACTGCCTTACCAAAGGTTCCTAAGTTAGTATCAAGCAGGCCTTGGTGAGCGTGACCGACTCGCTTAAGGAGGCCGCCGGAGTGACACCTGAAATCAGCTTTGCGAAGCCTGTTTCGTTCACCATCGACATAACCATCCCTAAGTTTTCAACTCTGAAGGCGCAAAGTACTCCTATCATATCGGAAGGTGTCCGTATCTGCCCCAAATCTTCCTGGAATCTTCACGTTTTTCCGGCGAGAAAACCATCCGCGTCACGGACTGGGATTGATAGCTTAAGAGTGAAATCGACTCGATTTCAACGAGAGACGGATGAAGAAGACATAGCCGACAAGTGCATAATCAGGTGGTTCCATCATATTATCAGTCCTACCTTCCTACCTACGGCTTACCGAGTACGGCAAATACTGGTACAGGCGTAGTAGCATCGAGATAGATTTATTTTGCAGCAGAGCGACCCTGGGCGGGAGACGCTTGGTCAGAGACTTCCAGCAGTTGTTCAAAAGCACGAACCCCAGTTGACGTCTGGACTTTCCTTGGTTACGAAACGAACACGGAAGTACTTGAGGTACTGGCGAGGTGAGCGGACATACACAATTGTGTAAACCATTCGCCCAGCCTTCGCACAGTCGCCAAACACGGACCCCAAGCGAAGGCTCATTAGAACTAACCTGAGATTCGCTGCATAGTCTGGTTTAAGGAGACCATGTCTGGTCGGACGTAACGGTTAGAAACGTCGCTGTTCCATCTGCCCAAAGATTAGAGCTCCATGGAGCATCCGGCTTTAGAAGTCGTTGAAGCTGCTCCTATCCGGAAACTATGAGAGGTGAAACCATTTCCCAGAAATGATTGTAGCTCACGATTGACTCGTTGACGAGTTAGGTTGTATCCATCATGTGAGGTGAATAATGGAGTATGTTTGGCTGAAGATCTGACCAACATATAAGCGTGGAGCGCTTGTAGGGGGACAGGTATCCGTTCGGGTTTTTGTGAGATAAATTGCCGGAGATGCGGTTTTGTGATGGGTTTTATCCCGCCGCAAACATATCTGGACGAAATCACGGGATATTTGTACATCATTCAGAACAAGGTTCGATTTGTCAGAACTTGTTTTCTTCGAACTGGTGTACTCAGACACACGTAGCATTCCGTAGAAGGCCATGGTGAAGGCCGACTAGAGCATTAGTTGGTCGTGACGAGCAATACGAGATGCGAATATGTCCAATTTGAGTTCTCGTACGTGGTCTATCGTTAAAGGTTTCCTCTTTTAGGTATCTGGACGGGTTTGGTTTGTCAGGCCTTTCAGCAACATCGTAAGGTACAGATCGTTCTTACAGGGATCCTGAAAACCGTTCTCTAGTTGTTCAGAACGCACGCCGGCTACATGAACTGTCGCTGTTTTCCCGCTTAGCCTTTCGCTATCTAACCATGAAACGAACCGTCTGACCGTTTGGCGATCCGTACGTAGATAGGGGAGACGATGACTCAAACAAAAAGAGCGAAATCGCTCAGATACATCTCGGTAGCCTCTTCTGGAAGCCTCTTTTCGCTAACCACCCGTTCACGTCAGAATCCGGCAAAGCCATCTTTTGACGAAAACTCTGGTCATATTCCAACCAAAAGCGCACGTCGGGCTTTCGTGAAGCCAACCGCCGAATAATGCCACCATAGGCAAGGAATGGCATAGCCTTATCGGGGTAGTAATAGCTCCGATAAAGTGAGAAAGTCAAAAAAGCATCTTGCCACGAGGGCAAGTAAACGATCACCAAGTGGCTATACTAGGGTCACCGGGCTGTTTGCGTTTGAGATTTTCGGGCATGTTTTTTTTGGTTACCGATAGCTCAAACGCAATAGCTATCGGTAACCAAATCTTGGAAAACAACGTAGGCTGATTTTTGTCGAAGCAACTTGTCGACAGTGGCTGTAACTGGGGGACAGCTGAAGTGAGTTGAGGGACGTAGGTGAGGTAGGTGAGGCAAGGTTTTGGTTGCGGTACGGCGGGATAGGCGAAGGGACCCGGGAGACCGAGTACGTTGGTGAGGGGGAGCGTACCTGACGTTGGAGAGCTTGGTTAGTAGCTTCAAGTCGTTGCACGTTACGGAGTAAAGAGGCGACATCTTCTGGCGTGGGACATAGCGTATTGATAGGCAACCGCCTGTTATCGAAGCTTTGCTCTGGATAGACAGGACCAAGACCAGCCGCACGGTTATCCGGGGCCCGCTGTGTTGAAAAAGCTTCGTTCCCTGCTCGGCCTGCTTGCGCACCTCAACCTCGACGATCGAAAGCTTGCTCCACGTGTTCCGAAGGTCCGTCTTGGAAGCAACGTCCAGTTTGACCAGCGGAACTTTCACGCCCGTCCTTCACTTGGTCACTTTCCCGTCTTCCTGGTTGTTGCTGCATGGGATGAGTCTCCAGTCCGCTTGCCAGTCTTCCGGTTCCACTTCCAGGCATACGGGAACCGCTTTCCACTGTTCTAGCGTTGATCTGTCGTTCCTGTCGGTCGAAGGCCGGGAAAAACTCCAGAGCGCGATCCACACTGACTGCGCGCGGGACGACTTTCAGTGCCGAACGAAGTCTTTTGGCGAGAGGTATCTCCGGGGACGCGGGACGACTTTCACCTGTCGGCGTTAACTCTCTTTATAGTACTTCAGTCAAGAGGCATATTCCGCATATCCATCAAGCATGAGGATATGTGGGGACCAAAGCCACTATTCTTGAAAAACGAGACTTTGGAAATTCACGACGAAGTTCAACAAACGTCCGTGTGGCCAGTTAAAAAGAACAAACCAAGTCTGGGGGAGTCACTCCAGAAGCAGAAGCAGAATCGAATGTTGTACGACATCGACCCGTAGATCAGCTCACTGAAAGTTTGGGTGGTTTGGTTCTCGAAAGTAATTTTACTCATGTTTTTCCTTCCTTCCTTCCGAAAAATATTGCTCGCTTCACGTTAAAGTCAACCTCGCTACCCAAACAAAATTCGACACCATTTCCGGATGTCTCGTTTTTTTTTCCAGTACTGTACCATAATTATCTTTTATTCTTCATCCGAACTGACAGATCAGTCTTTTCCTACGTCGGTTGTTTCAGTTTCATTTCATTTTTACTAGTATTCAACTTATTTCAGCTGGTCTACAACATATCGATACAAGCGAAACTGTCCGTCGGACAACGCGAAAAATAAATAATGTCAGTAACGTATCCCAAAGGGAAACTTTTAGGCGATAAACCAATGTACATTGGATATTCTATAGTTGAGAGCAAGTACAAATAGTAGTGTTTTCTGGCCAAACAGGAAGTCTTTCCCGACACCTTCCCTCATCCAGCATCGGCAAGCGAGGAAGAAACATACACCATTCGAGCCATATCCATCGACATCCAGCTCTCCAATACTCGGAATGCATCGTAAAGCGAGAGAACACAAAGAGAAACAGAGAAACACAAGAGGGGATAAAACATCAAATGAGAACAGGTTCCGCCACAACAGTTTTTCGCAAAGCTGTCGAAACAAACCATAGTATAAAATTCGCGTTTCATGAACGGAAGCCTTATCTGACAGAGAGAAAGAATACCAACAACTTTTTTGCATACTGCCCGCGAAATATTATTTCCTTTTTGTCAGAGAGAGAATCAGGTGACGAAAAACAGAAGGAAGAAAAAACTTTCGTATCTAAAGACGCCAAGGAAGCACAGAGTTTAGGACCAGCCTGCATTGTACCCATCCTGTGGGTTCTGATAGACTACTGAGTGTTGTTCATAGGGGTTCTGCACTTGCATCTGTTGATGCTGTTGCTGTTGGGCATAGAAGCTCTGCTGCTGTTGTTGCTGCTGCTGCTGCTGCATGAGGGTACTTGAGTTGGGTGCAGTGACAAAGTGCGTTGGCTGTTGAGGTGTCGTGGCGTACGGACTGGCTGCGGTCGGTCGATAGCCGGCCATCTGTCTCATGGCCGCTTGATGTTCCATTGCACTGCTCGCAAGAGGAACAGGATTGTTGTAGGCCTGTTGAGTAGCAGCTGGGTAGTACATCTTGCTAGCTGGCTGTTGGGGCATCATGGCTGTCCGGTACTGAGGACGACCGGGGTAGCCGTTGACGTTGACAGGGTACGGTGAGGAAGCGAAGCGCGCGGAGGCTTGTTGAGACTGTTGTGCGAGGTGAGCTTGGTGTTGAGCTAGTTGGGCTGCTGATGGTGCAGCGTAACCTTGAGGAACGAGACCGGCTGCAAGGAAAAGAAAAAGTGAGAAAACTGGTTACGTGGACGGAGAGACGTCTTTCGAGGTGACTGACGCAAGGTCGTGTGCGAGATGAGGTCTTCAAGGGAAAAAAAGCTTACTAGTTCATCATGTCATGGACAAACAAAAAACTTGTAGCAGTTCGTATCGACGATTCCGATGGGGAGAAAAGCTTCATCAAACGTCAGAAAACACCGTAGAAAATCCAAATACCCCGATAGTAGAGAACGTGTCGTGCCCAAGCGAAATGACTAACTCCAAAATTTAGAAAATCGTCAAAAATGGTCGTAAAAGACAATGGATGTCTTTTGTTCTGTTGTACCAGTCTTTGTAAAATAGAATGCCAAAAGGGAGCTTGGCGAGTGGACTCGAAAAAATCGTTTTCGTACGCGGCACACGGCTCTGATCGCTAACACTAAAAGTGTGCGCCACTTGGGTAAGATAATCTTGTCGTATTCTTCAAGTGGCGCACACCTTCAGCCAATACCGAGAAGAGAGTGCGCCACTTGGCAAACAATCGTCTGGCGCCTTTTTGCCGAGCTCTAGATTCGCGAATCACCAAAATGCTGTCCTCGGGATTCTCGGACTAGAGTAAAAGACGCTTTTTCAACTTGAATTAATTCACCTGGTTCCATACCTGGCTGGTAAACCACTTTCGAACCGGGAGCATGTCCGTGCGGTTGCATGGACTGTGGTGGTACCCCATAGCCCGCCGGGACCTCGGCGCCACTCTGCTGCATAGCCTGTAAACTCTGCATGCTCTGCATACCGTTCATCTGTTTGAGCTGTGCCGGATGATATCCACCGGTCATACCACTTTGTGCTGCCATGCCATCAGGCGTGGTCTGCCAGCGGCCAGTCCCCATGGCGCCCGGCGAACTCCGCTGTTGCTGCTGCTGCTGCATGAGGCCGTTGTACGGAACCTGTTGATGAGGCGTCATTTGGCCGATGCGACCATAAGCTCCCTGCTGTGCTTGCTGCTGGAAGACGGTGGCCTCCACCGGGGAAGACCCAAAGGTGGTAACCATGTCGGGGTGACCACCGGAGGAAGCGAAGGGCGAAACGGCTTTGGGCATATACTGTCGTTGCTGCTGCTGCATCTGTGCCTGTTGGGCCATGAGTTTGTTGTGTTGAAAGACGGCCTGTTCTTGCTTTTCGGCACTGCTGAGGTTTGGTCCGCCATTGGGGAAGAAGGTGTTACGTGAGGCAGCGGTGAAGTCCCGCAGCTGCTGCTGCTGCTGACTTGGCGCTTGCTGACTGGCAAAAGTGCTTCCTGGTGGCAGAACCTCAGCTGACGTGAAACCTGTCACAGAAACAGAAACACACGCAAATTGTAGAGACGTAAACAAATTTCACTTCAAGTGTTGTGTCATTGTCCAAGGTTCACAAAGGCTCAATAGCAAATGCCTGCTGTTCAGCACAAAGGAAACCAATATAAACGTAACACTACCAACAACAAACCTAATCCCCCACACTGATACCTATTCCAACCTCTTCCACCTTGCGAAAACTGAAACTTCCTCTTTGCACAACTTTTCGCAATCATATGGCGCCAAGGGGAAGAAACTCGTCCTGATGATTTTCTCAACTGGCGCACACTTCCAGCCAACCAGACCGAAACCGTGCGCCACTTGGTAAATCCAACTCTGACTGTTTGCCCAACTGGCGCACGTTTTCAGTGTTAGGGGCTGAAAGCTTGCGCTACTCAGAAAAGCGATCTTGTCGAGTTCGTTTGCCGAGCTCCCAAATTTTGAAAAATGTGTATTTACTTGTCACTGCGTCTGAATTTGGCAGTTTCAATGTGATCAATGTATTTGAAGGCGTGTGTTTTACCGTTTTGATTTATTTCGTCGAGGAGAGGTGTGCTAGGAAGACTTTCGTGTTTGAGGGAGGAGGAGCTGTCGCGACCACCGCTGGCTGGGGTTCCAGCGGCGGTGCCCGGAGGCCCGAAGGGTACGGCTTGTGGGGGAGAGTTGTAGGCATCGAGAGCGTCCACTTCTTTGGCCAGGTTGCCCGTCAGTTGATCACTAATCTGCTGGAGCATGTCCCCCACATCGAAGTTGCCTTCGGGGTCGTCGCCGGAGAAGAGGTCGTCTATCGAGCCGAGGCCGGCAAAGTCAGGGAAGTCTTGGCCGAACTGACTAAGGCTGCCGTTCAAGTCGATGTTGCTTTGCGGATCGGAGGAAGACAGGCTGGGAAGGTCGTGCTCGAGGCTCTGATCGGTCTTGATGGCCGGGGACGACTGTTGCTGAAGATGCTGCTGCTGCTGTTGTTGTTGCTGCTGCTTCATGTACGTTAAGGCGTTGAGATTCTCGTCGTTGATAACGCTCACCGGTAGGACGTCGAGTTTCTGTAAACAGAAAAAGATCATTTTGAGCCATCGTCGTCTCTTCGTTCATCATCTCGTACGATGCCTCGGACAAACGACAGAACCGGTTTCTGAGCCAGTTCTGACTCGAGCAGAGACAGGTTAGCACACGACCTGCTGCAGCGCGTTGCACTGACCATAAGCCCCAGCGGCTCAATGCAAAAGTCACAGCAACGTCAGTCAACCGGTTATTCTGGTACGCTGAGACGTGCACCTGCATACACCACACACAAGCACCAGTTCCATCGCGCACATGCAAACATTTCACCACGTCACGCATATGCGTACGCCGAACAATGTTATGTCCCTGAGACGTGCACCTGCATACAGGTCGTAGTTTTTCTGCACCACTGTAATTCGGTCATTTTCAAAGCAAAAGAACAAACCTTGGAGCTCTTGTCACTTTTTTCCTTTTTGGACTTTTTCTTGGTGCCTTCCAGGAACTTTTTGCGCAGAGGTTCAGTCTCCATGATCTCTTTCCTGTATTCACCTTGAGCGAATTCGATATAGTGTTCCTTTTTGTGTTCGCTGTGCTTCTTGAACGTCCCGACGCGCCGTTTGAAGCGATCCAGGCTCTTCTTCTGGTTGGGCAAGACTGCCATCTTGGCGGCGATACAGTTGAGGTAGGGCTCCGTGGAAGGCACCATCAGGTGCTGGGTCTCCGTTTCACAGACTGTAACACAGAAAAAGAGCACAGGTTACGCGTTAAGTAGCCAGCAGGAGAAAAAATCCGTCTCCGATGGAAGATGATTACAGTGACACGATAACTCTGTTTACACTTGACACAATTATCGCATCACAACAAGCGCTTTTCCTTTCCTTCCGTAGCACCTCGTCATCTTGACTTACCATTATCCATGTCAAAACCATGCATTGGGAAGCACGTCAGGCAGATGTCACCTTGTACTATCTCAGAACTTTAATCATCGTGGAGGAATGTCCGAATATTTTTGCAACAAAAATAAATCCGCTGTAATCGTCACGATCAATCAACAATCGAACGATAGCTACGGCTTGGGGAGATGATCAAGCAGGCAATCAAGAATCAATGGGGAAGACTGGCCTGTGGCACTTTGACGTGGGAGAACCGTAGGAAAAAGGCAGGGAGCCAAGACCCAGGTCAAGCTGCGCAGTGCGCACAAACGCTGGCAGCGCGCACTGGCGTTTCGCTACGATCGCAAGTGGTCAAGCGCGGTTAATTGAAATCGAGGATAAACAAGGCTCGACATGGAGCTTGAGCTGGAAGTGATGTTTGGGAACAAACGCCAATGTGATATAGTCCACAATACACAAATATCGATAATTTGAGGCAGCAATCATCGGCTACACACACGACATGAGCCAAGCGCTGTGATCGCACTACAGTAAGCATAATATTCTCTAAGTTAACTCTCAACATTTTGACGGTGAATACATGTCGAGCAACTTAGCCTGTGAGTAAGGCGCCATTGCGGGGACAGACAGGCCAGATTACGCTACTCGTAAAAATATGGAAAATGTACCAGTCTCTGGCGTTGTGGCTAAATAAAACCGACCGAGTGGCGTAGCAGTCTTGCTACTTTACTTCTCTCGTTGTCATACTCTGTCTCTTGCTCTTTATTTCCCACCCAAGCTAACTTTGCCTGCCCGTTTGCCGTACGCGCGGGCCGCGTGAGTATATTATGCTTGTTAGTAGTGGTTAGTTGGTGCAGTTCGCAACTCTCTTCAAGCCTGCTGGTATGCAATGCTGAAGTGTACCGAGGTGATCGAGAGCAGCGCTTTAGCGCCCAGTCCAATCCAATCACAGTCTTCAATGCCGTTCATAGCTATAATGACACACAACACTGTCGACAGAAGGCAAAGGCAGGACATCCAACCATTGACCTCTTTTTGATACCGTACAGACATGCCTACAGCAGCGGCAGATTTCTACGATCTGTGTACAGTGCTAACCCTCTAGTATGGCCCACGTTACCCAGAGCCTCGCCTACTGGTTGGTTACGCTTCATTGTAGGCTTGAGTAGTCCTACGTGTACGCTGACGCACTGACCTAGCCTCAATTACTTGGTCCTTCGAGTTTCGCGAATGGTACCTACTGTACCGGGAAGTACACTGAATCAAAGTTATGTCTTTGTTCCGGGATCATGAGTCCCAAGGTCCAGCCAGAACTGAAAGGACGGGGACCCAACGTATCTGCCAATGCGTATCTTCGGAACGCGGGGACCCACTCATGGTTCCTGGGGGACCGTCCGAGACTCAACTCGAGTTTGTTGAAGTTCTTCGGGTACACGGTCTGTTGCTTGCCAAATGAATATGGGGACACTGAACCTAATGTTCTGGAGCCTAGAATCGTAATACTGATACTCGGGATGTATCCTACCGTATCTGACCATTTCATGGTGGAAACTCCGACAGTGCGGACTTAGTACTGCGTTAGCGCTGCGTAATAGGCTTTGAGGTCCTACAGTGTGTCAGCGTAAGGACTTTTAAGAGGCTTACTGATCATTGTATCTGTGATCGCCAAAATGAATAAATATGGTGGTAACGATGATTTCTCTGTATGGGCCTCTTTGTTAGAGCGAACTCCCCTCTTCACACAGTTACAGTCACACTCACAAGTCAAACAGTTCCGCACCCGCCGCTGTCTGCGTCTGACTGGTGCTGCTGAGAAACAAGTGACGCACACAAGTACCCGGAGCTAGCTAAGTTAGCTCGGAGTCAGAGATAGATAAACTAGCCGGTGCCGCGAAAAGTACACTGCTTGTAATGGCATTCCAGGCCTTTCTCGCCATCAGTTTTAGTTTGTCTCGCTGGCTGTTGCATGAGGAGGCTCGATTAGCTAGCTAGCTACGAGATAGAACAAGACTCTTGTGAAGAGATGTATAAAATATTTAGCGATATGACTGCAGTTAAGTTCATCGCTGCTGCTGTACCGTAGGGTGTACGAGCGAACGATAAGTCGAAAGCATGGCGTCGATGAAGTCGACAATCATGATGGAAGCTGCCCTGGGCCTTCGTCTAAAGCTCATGATTTCGCGCAGCGCTCTTGCGGCAGGTATACATACGTTACCACGTAACAGCCCATCACGAGATGGCTTTCGCAGTAGCAACAACAAGTCAGCATTACGGAAAAAGTCTGTTCGCTACACTGCGGGATTTTGCCTCTGCGTCAGCAGGTCGCTGCTGATTTTTCGCTGAATAGAGCTTAATCGGGGAACCCTGGAAAGATGAGACAGCCAAAACATCCGATGAACTAGGTACGAAAGTACGTCATTGCAGGAAAGTTGACTAACAGGTTCTTAGCAGGTGATAACAGAACGCTGTTAGCCGGTGGTCACTACGCCTGGGTTTTACCACGTACACGGCATTGGTCATATGCAGTATCATCACTCGAGTGTACACTGTATATGCTCGAGATGGCTACATCTCGAAAGAATACAGGTGGGCTTCAGACACAATCAGACTTTCGACACATCGAAGTAAGACGTTCAATAGCGGTGCCATGGATAAGGAAAACAATTGCAATGAGATCTCGCACAGACTTTCGGAACGCGCCCGATGAACCAGAACCGGTACACATGCTCGAATAGCAGGCCACACTGGGCGTAGAACTTTTCGAACAACCCCTCGCATGACAGATGAACAACGACTTACGTCATGCCACTTTATTACAATTTTTATTGTCGGGGCCGCGTCAACCCGAAAACAAGCGGACAATTAGAATTGCCAACGAGATGGAAGTGACGCTCGCCGGTAAGCTGCAGGAGCTTTTGTGGACCAGGAGCCATGTATAGCAGTGTATCCACCTGTGAATCCACAAGAGTGAAAGCCGTAAAATTGACTGAAAAACGTCAGCTTTGAGCGTTTCGCAAAACATTCGCATTATCATGTGATGTTGTTGTCGTCCTGAATACCGCCGTCAAAGCCTTCAAGTCTTCAACGAAGTCACGTTTGCTACTTCGCTGCAAGCCTCAGTGCGGCACTCGACAATTTGAAAATTTCTGTTGAAAGTAAACTGACAAGGAATTACGGATAATGGTTAATGGATATTTTTGAGCAAGACAAGTAGCTACTAATAGTGCTAATAATTTCCAGCGGGTATTTAGTCGCAGTTAGCGGTACAGGGAACTGCTCTGCCACACACTTGATAAATTCTTTCCTCAATCTTTATTGCGGCTGGCACAGTTCGCGAACTGTCGTCGAAGGCTCGACTAGTGGTTCTTGGCAGTGTTCTGCCGTGACAGAAACACATCAACACGCCATAAATGAATTGTCGCGATCCACGGCAAATATGACATTAATCATCACATACTCAGCACGGTACCTTTATGACGTAATGTTAATAGTTTAAGGCCCGTTATGCATAACGATCCTCTTGATTCAGAGGTCTTGTTCTCCCTGATAAATGATTCCAGCAGGGAAATGAAGGACTAACCGTCCGTTAGTTGATAGTGGGACAGATTAGCTGTCAATAGATCCCGCTTCAGAAAAAATAATTATTGAATTTTGTCATATTGTTGTCGGTGATTATGCCACAGTCTGATCAAACACTGACCGTACTTTCGTCTGTTTCGAAGAACTGTTGTTGCGATGGTGGAAAGTGTGATCCTCGTGGCGCCCTCTACGAACCACGACTGTGTTGATCGGCGACCCAGCTGTCGCGATCGTCAGCGCTTATTTTCGTCTGGGACTCAAAAGATGCTTGAAAACGACTTGTTTGCCACGAGCAATTAAACCTGGGAAGGTGCCTTGATGCAGCGATTACTCTGGTGGTTTGTGTCGGTGTCACGAAACGGCTCTAGCTATTCTGCGTACTGCTCCAGATAAAAGTGAAAAATACCCTCTTGTTTACATGTAGCGTCATGATGGATTTCTGAGAAGGCATATATCGTTCCGCGGACGCCATTGTGGCTAAAAAGTGCCTAACTGGATGAAAAGTAGGAGGCAAGGGACTTGCGCGCTTCCTTTTGCTCCTGTCTAGCCCCGGCTCCTTCTGTATCGACACCAACGTCAGCAAGACAAAGGCGTAAAACGGACCGTAAGTAGCTTATCGATTTCCGTTTCTTGGGAAAGTGATGCCCGTATTTCCATTGATTTTGCTCCGCAGTTTGTAGACCGCAAACGTTGTGGTATAGTCAGGGAACTTCGCTGCTCAGCTGCTCTCTTTGTTTCGTTGGCGGAATGTTTATGAGTGTGAATCTTTAAACGAGCTACGGTCCTCCGGACGAGGTCGCCTGCAAGCTTCAAAGGCGACACAGTTAGGAATCAATCAATACCACGGATTTCCTTGATTACGCGCATCAACACAATGCGATAAGCGCGTCATGCACCTACATGCATGCGCCCCTTTGGACTTTGGACTACCATGCGCACAGGACCTTAGTGCGTAACTGGACCAAAATTCTCCATTTGCTTGACCCGTTTTGACTTTGATTGATTCAATAGTAGACCGAGCGGCACTCATGCAGCGCAGGCTGGTAGTCATGGCCGGTTGATTTGGCTTGAGCTGTCATCCACAAAACCGAACAGCTGATAGAAAACGCAGATCACTTTTCCCTCTGCATCCATCTTCCCATATATTTATCTCATCCCTTCTATTTCTTTATAGAATCTCGGGGACCATGGACCAAGAAGTCAAGGAAAACGTTGTGACGGAGAAAGTCGTCGTTGCTGACAACTCCACGATCGTCGAATCTGGAGCCTCGGAAGGGGGATTGTATGGCATCGTCCAGGATATCGTTCAAAACCCACTCAATCTCATTCTGCTGTCCATCTGTTTCTACCTCCTGTGGAAGATCATTCAAGAGCGGTTCCTGAAGAAAGAAGCGCCCGTTCCTAAACGTTCTCCTCCACTGCCTAAGCTGCCCAAGCGAGATTTTACTCTGGCCGAACTTCGCTCATACGACGGAACTGCCTCTTCCCCAGATGGTCGCATTTTGGTGGCCATTAACGGCAAAGTTTTCGACGTTACTCGTGGGAAAAGCTTCTATGGACCAGGTAGGCCTTGCCTGTTTGTATGAGACATTATTTCTAATTTCTTCTGAGTTTCAGGTGGCGCGTATGACAATCTGGCCGGACACGATGCTTCTCGTGCCTTAGCGACATTCGCCCTGGGACCTGATGCTTTCCGTGACACCTACGACGACTTATCCGACCTGACCATTGACCAGATGAACACCATGAAGGACTGGGAAGCTCAATTTCAAGGTACGTTTACCTCTCACAGATTGCGAAACTGTTCTGACGGACTTGTTTCACAGACAAGTACGATTTGGTCGGTCGTCTCCTTCGACCTGGTGAAGCTCCGCACGATTACGCTATCGACGACGAAGAAGAAAGCTCCAATGGCCCTTCCACTGGTACCTCCACTCCTGCTCGCGTTGATTCGAAAAGTGAAATTGTCACATCGATCGAGACCAAGAAGATCAAGTGAGGCGTTTCCGCTGCCTTTCTTGTCGCGATGGGTTTCTATTCCACGCTGTTTTATGCTCAATCAATGAACCCAAGCCAATCAATCCATTTAGAGTTATATTTTTGATTGTTTTACCGACCTCAAGCGTACGTCCATTTTGTTTTCTTCATCACCGTGCACTTGTTCGAGCGCGTTTGAATTTTCACCGTTGCGCACGCGCCATCAGTGAAATTGGTTGCGCACTTCGACATTGCTAGCCTGCTTTTGGTTCATGCGGTTCTGCTGTACTTTTTGCGGTTCTTACTTTTTGGTCTTCCGGGTTTCGCCAGTCCTTTACGAATGAACCGTTAACCCAGTTGAGTTTATAAACATACAAGAGCAATTTTGTACAAACGAACAGTTTAAAATTCATGAAAGAGAAGGTACTCAGCAGTATAAAACATTCTTCGGGGAGGTAAACAATGGATCTTTGCCGTCAAAGTTTGAAGCATGGTTGGAAGGAACAACGAGCAGTGTATCGTTACGATGGCCCTGGACCTCGTCTTCATAGCACACAACTTCTACAGGCTCAATTCTGGTAGCCACAAATTCTGGCTGATTTCTATAGACAGGCGAACGGAAGACAGGCACGAAAGATGTGTGAAAAGAGAATTCATTTCGAGAGTCGACGTCGTTGTTCGACGGCGCCGAGATGGGAGCTCGCTTGACTGGTGCTGAGCGTTGATTGGGTGGTGCAATGATCGGACTTCGCTTCACCGAACGCTCTTGATCTACAGGAGCTGTGACTGGACTTCGTTTGACGTGCCCGTTGTGATTTGAGTTCTCCATCATCGGACTTCGATCAATCGGGGATTGTTGATTGGATGCCTCTGGCAGAGAACTTCGTTTGACTTCGACTGAACTCTTCTTCGCTGATGCTACTCTTGACGTCCTGGGTTTCTCTTTCCGCACTTCCGGTTCAGGTGACGACACTAGATCTTCATCTACGTCTTCGAGATCCGGAATATCGCCGTCGAAGGTTTTCGGCAGAGGAAGGTCGTCCAGAAAGCGCTGCATGTGAGGCGTGATCAGAGGCGGATTCGGCATCTCAGCTCGAAGGAGCTTCAAGGCTTTCCGTTCTCGCCTCCTTTCTCTCTTGATCATTTTGTCTGTTTTCTTCTTGATCTTTTTCTCTTCTTTCTTCTTGCACTTCATCAGAACTGAACGAAGCTCGTCTTCTTTTTTCGAGAGCATACTTCTAAACTCTTCTTCCTTGTGCATTTCTCTCAACCGTTCTTCCTCCTTCCGGCGCTGTTCTTCAGCTTCTTGTCTTTTTCGCTCAATTTCCACAACTTCCGCTTGGCGCTTTTCCTGAAAATACCACCAATAAAGAGCGCCTTCTGACAGAAAATTCTCTTCAGGATGTTTCGGCATACCTTTAGTCTATCAAAGACGAAAGTGAGAAGCCGGATGCTTTCCAGTTGCCTCTGAGCAATGAGCAACTTTCGTTCCTCAACGGCCACTTCGTGCTGTCTCTGTTTGTCTTCCGCCTTTTTTCTTCGTTCTTCGGCGCGTCTCTCTCGAGCTGCTCGCCGTTGTCGTCGTCGCTCTTCGCGTTCTAAGCGTTTCTGTTCCTGGATACGAAGCTCTTCCGCCTTTCTCTGCCTGCAAGCCGAACAGAAAGTCCAAAGCCAAAACTAACCGTACAAACTAGAATTTCGATCATTTTTGATATTAATTTTGTTTTGATATAAAAGGGCTCTCATCACCAAACTCTGTGTCCTTACTCTTCAATAACTCTGCGCTTTTCGGCTTCTTCCGCCTCGTGTTTCTCCTTCAGTTCCTTCTCCTTCTGAAGCCTCCTCCACTCCGCCCGATCGATCCTCCTTTTCCTCAAATGCTTGTCGCTCATATGCTGCGTTCTGTCAAAATCCAACTACCAAAAAACGTTATTTTAACGCAAACAATATTAGCAGGAAGAGAAACCAAGAGTAATACTTTGAAGTTGACTGTCAAAGACTTATCTTCGCCTTCTTTCCGCAGTAGCTTCATCCCATACAGACTGGTCATGCACTTGACGAAGCCCGCGTACTCCGTAAACTGGATATACGCGTCGAACACCAGCTCGTGGCCCAACGTTAGCAAGCTATTCACCAGAACATTCGGTTTCGAACTGTTTCTCGCTGGATCGAGTAGAGGAACGTCGACAGCTCTCAGCTTCCCGAACGCCTCAAAGACTTCCTTCAGTTTCGTGGCCGACGGCATTGTTTTATCTGTCTCTTTCTTATTGTCTGTCGTGTTTACTGTGCTCTTGGTTTGGTTTTTTGTGTAAGCTTCTGCAATGGTTGTTCTGGCAAACCACTTGCAGGGAAGATTCTGGAGGATGACGGTGTCCGGACGTTCACCAGGCTTCAGCTCGTTGAGATTCGTGGCGTCGCGGAAGAAGGCTGTCCAGTCGTGCCGTTGAGGGAAGTTCAGCTTGGCTTCTGCGCAGCTGACTTTGAGCCCTTCGGAGAATCCACTCAGCTTGATGGTACATCCTTCCAGCAGCCGGACGACTTTGACCATCAGATCTTTGTTGTCCACTTCGCCTTCGTAGCGAATAACCTGTCAACAACGCTTACAACGGCACAGTTAGCAGATAGTACAATGGTCACCGCACCAATCATACAAGTAGTGCAACAAGCTCCACCCATCGGCCAACCGTACCACGTGGTCCCACGCTGCTGCAGTTGCGACTACATGACGGGAAGCCAAGGTGCGGCGACCACACTACGCGGCTCCGCCCTGTTGAAGGGACGTCAAGCACTAGAGACGGGATAAGCGTGATTAAGTTCGGTTTGGTATATTTCGATTCGGTAAATCGTCACACTGAATCGAAAGTCTCGGTATGAAGTCCACACCGATATTTTCGGTTTGGTAAGTCGTCACACCGAAATTTCGATTTACCAAACCGGATCACACCGAAAAATCGGTAAACCAAAACATAAAAAATCTCTTGCTAACGAAAACACCAGACCGAGCTAGCCCAAAACGGGGAGTTCGTAAGCTATTTGGTGTGTCGTCAGACGGTAGAAGCGTTTTCACATACCGAGTGGTTTGGCTGACTAGCACCAAATACCGTGAAAAAGCCCGAAACTTTCCCGATATTGTTAAAAAATCGGTCAAATTCTTATCTTTCCGGGTCTTTCTGTATGTTTTGATTTACCTAAAGCTTTCGATTTGATATCAATCTGGTGTGAACGCACACCGAAATCGATTTTTCGGTGTGGGGCTGACACCGATGTTTTCGGTTTCGGTATCTTCTCACACCAAATCGAAAAGTTCGATTTAGTTTCGATGAATTTCGGTAAATCATACTTATCCCCTCTATCAAGCACCACTTCAGCAGGACAGTAATGTGAACAACAAACCAATCAACAAGTTCAATCCATCTTGCAACGCTCAAACAATCGAGGTATATTTCTAATCACAGTACCTCCAGTGAGCTGCTGACGACTTTCATCACGCTGAATACGTGTGGCCTAGCCAGACTCTTGACTTTCTCCATGACTTCCCAGTTTGAGATGGCTTTTCCTTCATAGCCCGGACGGACAGAGTTCGTGGCGAGAGATTTGGGCAAGCGAACGTCGACAGCAACGCGAGCGATGGGCTTCAGGTACAGCGCAGATGGCTCGCACAGTGGTATGATGTCCGTCAGATCGGTGCATTGCTGCACCAGTGCCGACGACTATAACAGTCAAACTATCAAGCAGGAAACACACAGCTGAATTCCAACGTTATCTTACCATCTTTCCAGGTTAAAACGGAACGTCGGCGAGGAATACCAGAGGACGGTCAAACTAGCCAAGGACAATCACCATGCGCATCTTTCGATCTTCCCATCGTCCAGTTCACGGACGGTGGTTGTGGAGCCCCCTGTCGATGGAATCTGAAGTCAGAACCTACAAACATCGATCTGCTACCGTCAAAGACTCCAACGCAGTTGGTGAAGACAGAAATACGCAAGAGAAGAGAAAGACAAGAAGTTCAAGAATGATGGGAAAAGGTTAAAAATTCACGAAGTTTCCTTACTGTTGTTTCTAAGTGCATGTCGTCTTCCATGTCTTGCGCAACAACACAATGCGCACAGGCCGTGACAGCTTGTGCCTCGATCCGGTGCATCCGTGCGCACTGTGCACCATACCAACTGACTTCATCGCGAGATGCCGACCTGAGACTGAGTGACGCCACTGTAGCACGAAGCCCGACGCGATTTCCTCCTCTTCATCCACAGCCGAAGCCTATGGAGGCTCTCTGCAGTCTGCACCGTGCTTGGCATCGTCTTCATCGACAGATTCAGCACAAGCAGCCTCCTGCGATCTGCGTCCAACATCAGCCAGCTGCATCTGCAGTGCGGGATTGAGAGAGTGGCAAGTTGCACATGGGAGCAGGCAGGTATCGCCTTTCGTTCCTTTTCTTTAGAATTGTTTCTTCCCCAACTCAACATATTGCTCCACTGCAGTTGAACAAGTTGCTCTTTTTCTGCCCTGTTTAATCCACTTCTGAATTATCAAGAGACTCGTTGAGCCCACATCCCGTAAGCATCCGTGTGATGTCTTTTCAAGCAGCAGCCGGAAATTTTGACAACCTATAATAACAACTCGAACACATTCCGAAGCTGAATTTCCCTGAACGGAAAAGGACCCGTACACCCTGGGGTAAGCAATGGTCGTTCAACGTCACGTGACAGTTTTCTTCTGCGGATCGCAAGTCCACTTGTGCCAGATTAGATCTTTACAGCGTTAGGGATTTTCAATTATGAGAAACGTGGTGAGAAAGTAATCAAGGAAACAAGCTTGGCTTTTCGCCGAACGACACGCGCCCTGTATTATTGCTTTTTACGATCCGGTCGTTAAGACGGCTTTATGGGAGATTTGAATCGATAAAGTCAGCATGAGGAGACTATGGGTTTCAAGCTGACGTATTGATTTTCCCTCTCGTTTGTAGTGTGAGAGAAAAAAAGCATTGCTGTAAAGTGGAAAAGATGATGAACAGTGGCATGATGAACACGGCTGGCGCTTACGGGGCAGGCAAAGCCGGTGCACCCTTCGACCTGATGACTTTCATCCGCCGCCCGGCTGTCATCCTACGGCTTGTCGCCATCCTGTTCTCCATCATCGTCTTTGGCTGCCTGGCTTCCGAAGGCTACATGGAAGACAAATGCATTATGAACGAAAGTAATGCTTGTGGCTTCGGGGTCTTTGTCGGTGTCATTGGTTTCCTCGGAAGGTACGATCGTAAGGCACAACTATGCCTACTTCATGGTTTCTTGTACCGGTACCTGTAGTTGGAAACAACACCTTGTTCCTGTGCATATCGTTCCTTATGCAAACGAACACAGCCTACAATCATACGTAATATGCAGTCCAAATTTTATGAAGCTCACCCTAATGCAGACATTACGATAAGCTCTCTTACGTGGAACGTGTTACATAGAATGAGCGAAATATCCACCGTTAAACAAGTGGGTTTCGACGGCTCAGTTTTGATACGAACTTTTTTGCTGCCAAAGTACACTTTTTTGACATCAGAGTATTCAGAGTACTCAAGGGCTTCGCGTGGTGGAGTCGCCACGCTTCGTCACGGATAGAAGTTTCACAAAACTGTTCGCCCTTCTGAGAAGATCTTGCCGAATAATCCAGCGGTGATTAGTAGCTGAAGCACCCCCACATGGGGGTTTATTGTCAGAACAGATGCAGACGCACATTTGGGGCTGTATGATGTCATCGTGACGTCAAAACTTTGTTGGTCGAAACTTCGAATCACTTCAGAGTTTTCTGACAGTCATCTGACCAGTGGTCTCCTCAACAATTAGACTGTGGAACGTTCGTATTAAAATTGGGCCGCCGATCTAGATCTAGAGTGCTATGTGCTAAATAGACGTCTTATGCACTTTACGTGTTTCAGTGTGGGGTTGCTGGTTTTGGAATGGCGCTTCGAGCAGATATCCAGTGTAAAGATTCGTCGGCGAGCTGTCCTTGGCGATCTCGGGTTCACCGCAGCCTGGGCATTCTTCTGGTTCATCGGTTTCTGTTACATGGCGAATCAATGGTCGAAGACGGAAGAAGACGCCACCGTTGCCGACTACGGCGAGACCAACGCTCAGGCCGCCGTGGCCTTCTCCTTCTTCAGCATTCCGGTCTGGTTGGCCCTGGCATACCTCACCTACCTCCGTTACCAACAAGGAGTGGCTAACGCCTTCAACCCTGGCTTCGAAAGCGACGCGGCTGGTGGCATGCCCAGAGGCGGTTACAGTAGTTACCCCGGTGCCCCGGACGATCACTACCAGGATGCGCCGTTCGCTTCACCCGGACAGAATCAAGGGTTCCAGTCACCCGCATATTAGATGACCGTCACCATGAACCAGGAAAACGAATCGCATTTATGGATGCTCCAGAAGTGTTGAGGAAGACATTCAACTACGGTCTACTTGTGGAAGAGCCACCCGGTGTCAATGTTGCATGTCGTCCTGTGATAAATTCACGATCTTCAGTTCTTGTCCCCTGAGTATTTCGTAGTCTAAGGGTAATACTTAAGTGTCTGAAAAGCTCGCGGCGACACGAATTAATTTACAGTGTATAATAAGTTATGTCATGAGTTATGCAATAGGTAATGTCGTTCCAGAACGAACCATCACCCCAGAGTTGACCACTTCGACTATAGCTATGGAACTATCTACGAGTTCCCACATTTTTGTTTATCATTCATGTGTAAGTAAAGTCTCAAAACACTACAGCTCACCGTACATGTTGGTAGAACGAATACATGCTCCACCAACATGTATTCGTTCCACCAACATGTCCAACATGTACGGTGAGCTGTAGTGTTTTGAGACTTTACTTACACATGAATGATAAACAAAAATGTGGGAACTCGTAGATAGTTCCATAGCTATAGTCGAAGTGGTCAACTCTGGGGTGATGGTTCGTTCTGGAACGACATTACCTATTGCATAACTCATGACATAACTTATTATACACTGTAAATTAATTCGTGTCGCCGCGAGCTTTTCAGACACTTAAGTATTACCCTTAGACTACGAAATACTCAGGGGACAAGAACTGAAGATCGTGAATTTATCACAGGACGACATGCAACA